>MUZC01000037.1:635554-657961 GCA_002072015.1 Radix auricularia | reverse complement strand
TTGTATGCGAGGTTGACTCAATAACTAACTATATATATATATATATATATATATATATATGTATATATACATATTAAATTTTTCCAACATAAAGCCAGGAGCCGTGTTGGTTTTTTCATGTCCTCAACCATGAGATTTGAATGTATTGTAAACAATGTTTGTGGGCGTGAATGGCTTGACACTGGTGTGACTAAATACATTAGGATTTTAGTTATTCTAGAACCCTTAGAGTTGAATGGAATTGTTCTTAACCGCGGATACTCTAGATCAAGGTCGGATTATTACATCTTGGTGCAATAGGCACAAATTCACACGGTTACCCGCTTCTGACCCGGGTCCCTGATCCTCCACTGACCACATGTATGTTCAGCATTATGCAAAAAAACTAACAAAGGAAAACAGTTGTTTACACATATATTTGTACTACTATCGCTCATATAAACCATACAGTAAAGTTTACACCGCAGCTATGTTATTTTTCTTATTTTTATATTCTTTTTATTTGTGTATTGTTTGTCCGTTGAAAAAGGCTCTTTGTCGAAACGTTCGCTGTTTTGTTACGTCCTGTCAGGCTAAGCCTTTGTTTACGTCTTTCTGTTTAAATTTTCATGGTGCATCTTTTTGGTATTTTCTAAAATTTAATTGAAAAAAATAGGGCTCAGTTAAACAGTTAGTAACCATTTGTTCAAAATATGCCCGAGACAATGTCTAATTTTGGATAATAATTAAAAAAAAATCTTAGATATACAGACGCTCCTTCTATGCAGAAGATAATTGCGTCCACAAACCATGAGAGATGATCTGTTGGCAAGTGATGCAGCGGTCACGGGCCACGGCTATAGGGGTTCCACGCATTGCCACAGCCGCCTAGCTATTGTCTAGTTAGGTACCCATTCGCAGCTGGGTGACTCGGGGGCTCCTCAGGCCGCGAGAACAAATCCTCACCTTCGTGTGGATTCGAACCCGTGACCACCGGTATGACAGTCGAGAGCGCTACCTCTCGACCACCACATCCCTACCGATGTTGTCTCTAACAATTACTTTGTATAATTCTGCATGACTGAACGTGTTGTTTTCAGATTTTGACGCATTTATTAGTCTTTCACAACACTGAGATGTTTGTGGCAGTTCGATCAAACATGAACATCGAACTGCTATAGCATTATATACCTGTATTAGCCTAACTCATCTTTGTCTCAAGTTTGTCAACAATGTCGTAGAAAGCAGATATACGGAATGTGTCTGTGGCAATGAGAGATACATCAGGGGGTATCCCCATCAATTACCGCTGCCTTTCGTTTCAAAGTTGACATATAATCCACACAAGGTGTTATTTCTTTTGTAGCTAAGCTTTTTAAAAATTCATTCCTAGATTCATGAAAGTGTTTTGCTAGTGAAGTATACAAATCAAAACACGTTTTCAAGTTCACGTGCTCATTTGGTAGATCTTGACTGACCCTGAGAAAATGTTGTAGCACTTCTTCCCATAAGTCAAGCATAAGAGCAAAGTCTTATTCTTGCAACTGCTTTGCATGTTTTCTGCCTTTCTTCTGAGGTCCCAATCTGTGACTTGTCTTCTTGAAACATTCTAATGTTTCTATAAAATGAGCGTCCGATTTTAGAATATCTTTAGTATCTATAGCATGTGATTCCCATCTGGTATAGGATAGAGACTTTACAAGCGTTTCAAAAGTATATATAAGTCGCACTTCATATCATGGAAGAAGTTGACTGCCTTTAGACAAGAGTTAAAAGAACTTTCGCCTAAAAGATTTGGTGAATGGGAAGCACAGATTTTGTATATAGCAAACTCATTTTGCTCTAACATTTATTTTCCGCATGTCCTTGTAGCACCCAGATTTATTATAAGCGTTATCGGAGGACTGAACTTTTTATTTCGAAAAAATCAATACCTCAAAACTTCACGTAGGAACAAACACATACGAAGAAAGATTTTTTTTTTAATTTATAAGAAAAAAAAAACTGGGTGGGTGTTACTTCACCCCTCAGTTTGTGGGACGAAGATTAAATACTTTGCAATTCAATATTTCATTTGCTATTTGCTAATATCATGTTGATTACGCACTGCTACCAGGACAATAAAGTAATTTTTCTTGAGGGCTTGTGTTGCCCCAAAACACTTTGTGCCCTAGGCACATACCTTGTTTGCCTAATGGTTAATCCAGGCCTGCTCTAGATACATGTTCACCTCCAGATAAGCTATGTTCAAAAGACGTTCAGAATTGAAAATAGATTGAGTTTATTGGAAATCGTTATTTGAATGTATTTTATATCAAGTAAAGTTAGTTGGTTGGACATGTGGAAGCCTTTTCAGGATAATATTTGACTACCAATATATTTCTGATCAATTAAACATATTCACACTTTCATTTCTCAACAAGTGTTGCTGATGTTTTTCTTCTTAATATTTTCAGTTCCTAATCTCGGTCAAGCGTTGCAGCAGGCATTGTCTAGTAATTATTTAATTAAAGACTTTCTTGTAGCTAATATTCTATCTTATTTGCCTTGCAACTAAGGTTTACATTGTGTAATTTTGGTTTATTTTATCAATATTTGGTTTATATTTATCATGTAACTTTTAGACAAATTAATTTAGAATTTCTCATGCAACTGAGTTCATGGCCCGGGTAAGTTGGGTCCTCCTCCCTGTTTGTTTTCTTCTTCTTCTTATCTCTCTCTAGCTCTCTCTCTCTCCCTCTCTCTCTCCCTCTCTCTCTCTCTCTGATTTAATTTACCCCCCTCTTCCTCTCTATCAAAGAATAGCTTTGACATCTGTACTTCATGATGGTCTTTCAGCATTTCATAGGCTTGAATAAGTGGTAAAATTCCTAGTAAGTGCATTTTAAAGTTGGGCAACATTAAAAATTTTCAATCTATTTGTTTAGGAAATAAATATTTTTAAGTGAAACGATCCATCAATTTAATTCACATGAATTTTAATAAATCAATTCACTAGTGGTCGATTAGTATTATGTTAGGGTTACTTTTTTGTCGAGCTTTAATTTTCAATTTTGAACCAAATATGTTTGGGGACAGACATTTGTTAAAAGTGTATTGAAATGAAGAGTCATGTTTAACGCTTGAATGAACAAAGCCGTTTTACTTACGGTACCAAGCAAATAGTTGAAGTAACTTCCTGGTTCCAATATGCAATGATCATATTGCCCAGTCGATTTGTAGATGAATTTATTCTATTATAACTAGGGGTTGTAGGGCGCCTAAGGAGCCCACTTTTTTCAAAAGCCCAAGCAACTCTTCCTTGTTTCATAAATACGATATATTAAACTTCCTTAAATGTACACAAAGCAATTTATAGTTATAAATCCTCAAATACTCTTTTTATATCGTTCCCTTTCCAAAATTAAAATATAACCTTAAACAATGACGTCATATAAAATTTTACGAGAAACACCACACGCGTTGCAGAGACATGGACTTGGGCTTTATACCGTTTATTTGTTATCGTAACCTTTTCATTGAGATCTTTTTATTTTGAGAAATGCGTGTTATCAATCATGATATCTTCAAAATACTTTTTAGCACATCCATTTAACATGGCAGCATATGTGAACACATTAAACTTCACTATGTACTGATGGCAGTGTGTACCATTTGAGACATCTTATCTTTCAGGCTTACTCTGTACACGTTTAACACATTGCGTCTTAGTCTTTATTTAAACAACAACAATATTTGTGCCCATAATATCAGTAGATTAAAGATCAAGAGTGTAGAGTAAAGTACGTGCATTGTCTGCTTATTTTCATAAGATAAAGAAACACTCAACATTATCATTTATTTAACTTAAATGTAGATATGAAATCAAATTTTTTTGGGATTTGAAGTACTAAATTAAGAGTTGAACTTGAGATTGAGGTACTACATGTTAGGGTTAGGCTTGAGATAATACATGTTAGTGTTAGGCTTTAGGTACTACATGTTAGTGTCAGGCTTGAGGTACTACATGTTAGGTTTAGAATTTAGGTACTACATGTTAGTGTTAGGCTTGACGTACTACATGTTAGTGTTAGGCTTGAGGTACTACATGTTAGGTTTAGAATTTAGGTACTACATGTTAGTGTTAGGCTTGAGGTACTACATGTTAGTGTTAGGCTTGACGTACTACATGTTAGTGTTAGGCTTGAGGTACTACATGTTAGTGTTAGGCTCGAGGTACTACATGTTAGTGTTAGGCTTGAGGTACTACATGTTAGTGTTAGGCTTTAGGTACTACATGTTAGTGTTAGGCTTGAGGTACTAATAAACTTACATGTGGAAGAAAGTCAGTAGGGAAAAACCCCTCAGCCACCCAATCCCCTCCCTCGAAAGAACCTAACAGCTGAGATACACCCCGGAACGGTCGCATCCAGAAAATGGTTTACAACGCCTCCCACTAAAAGTGACCACACAAGGAGGGGTGGAATTTCCCTATTTCGACTCACTACAACTTCGGTGCCACAAGGGCAAATCACAGGAGTCTATTTTTTAATCACTAGAGCGGGGCGGGGGATCATCGATGACCTACGTAGGGTGTTACCCCCACTGGAAGGTTTCCTCCGAGCTGGCGTCGGCTAAGTTCTTCACGGTACCTTTTGCTAATCCGTACTGACGCTCCGGGCCCTAAACCAGCACCGCTCACAGGCGTCGCAAGTTATGGGGGCGAATCGGTCGCTTCGGATTTACCCGACCCTCAACGGATACTGGGGTTTTTATCATCGGCATTGTATTTAATGCTCTTTCTCAGATCCGGCACCTAAAACCTAACTAAATGTTAGGGTTAGATTTGACGTACTAGAGGTTAAGGTTAAACTTAACGTATTACATTTCTATTTTTAAAAAAAAACGCTTAAATATTTCATTCTTTTAATTTAAAACTAAAATTTAACTGAATTATTTTTATACTTTTTAAAAAGTTTTTAGCATAAAGCCTGTGGGCTAAATGTAGTTAGATAAGTTACCGTTAAACGCGTGGCAAGGAAATCATAGGATAATAATATAGAATACAACTGTCGCTTAAATTCTACCCCCACCCCCAAAAAAATAAAAATAGAAAGGTCAACTTATATCGTGAGTACCACTTTTATGTTAACCATTCTGATAAAGACATTTAATTTTTTTTATTTATGGTAGGGCTTTACTCTTGCTATAAAACAATCACGTTAATAACCATCATTAAGCCAAACCCCTATTTTGGGTTTCATTGGAGTGTTGGTACTTTGCAATTAATAAGAATGTTTGGGATTGAATTTTAGGCACGCAGCCTCAAAAAAGGTTCGCGACCACTGTTAAAGGCAATGTTAAGTCATACCTGGTTTTTAGTTAAAAACTAGTTCTATATCAAAATTAATTTAATTTTATTATCATTTCTAAAATCTAAGTTCTGAAAACTCAGTTATTTCTCTCTCTTTTTAATTTAAAGACAATGAACCCAAACTCAACGCATGTCATGCATGCTAGGTCAGTAGACCTAACAATCCTTAACATTATTTCTGAAAAAGTGAGTAGCTGCTATGACGCAAAAGGTCTTAAAATATGCCCATTAAACCAGCTCATGCAAAATATGGTAATGATTTTTGCTGTTTGGTTAATTATTTCTATGAATATTGCTATCCTTTTTTATAACACACATACAAGCGTTGGGTAACACAAACGGTGGGATGGGGGTCAAACAGGGGAAATGTGTTTGGTTTAAAGGACTGAAAGCGAGACTCAAAGGGACCTTGTAATTTTTCTACAACAATAAAGTTGTTGGAGATTGTTAATTACTTCAAATTTGGAAAGTTATGGAAGGTCAATTAACATTTTTATGAGTAGATTTATTCTTTGAGGTTGGGGGGGGGGGGGCAACAACCAAACGTATCTATTAGCATCTGAGTCAGAATGCATAAATCATGAGCCAATTGATTCTTTCAATGTAGAGGTAAGCGGATAATGTGTCCAATCTTTTCATAAAGGTAAATACTAAAATAATTCAAAAACACATCACTCTTACTTTCCTTTTGATTTACAGCATTAAAAATAAAATTTAAGCAATATGTAAGTAATATATAATTGGTGAGAATAAAAGAAATGGGAGTTAGTTCCTTTGTTTCATAAATGGACACTTATCTGAAGCATTTGACTGTTGCCAGGTCATATTGAATACGATACTTAAATTTAAGTCATAGTTTAGCATAGCGAGTCTACTGAGTGTTAATTTTTTTTATTAAACAAGTGACTTTGCTTCTTTAGTGTGATGCCACTCCCCCACACATACACACTGCCTATTGAATACGTTCGCGTCTAATCGGGCGTGACTGTCTCCTCTCTACCCAGTTCTACCACTTTGTTTACTGTATTTGACAACAGGGATACGTGGGTGGGAACCATCTAAAAATATATGCATTTAGCACTTTACGTAATGTATGTGTTTGTAATTATTTTGAGTAGGGCTGTTATCGATTAGTTTAAAATTAATCGTTAACTTTTGAAAAATTACCGAATAATTATCGATAATTTTTATTAAATCTAAAAATAAAATATATGACGTCATAAACTGAAAATTTCAAGGGAAGTAACAAAAACATGCATTTCACATTTTTTATTTAGATATAAGTAGTTCAATATAATGTCAATGAATTTAAATTTTGTTATTGTTAATTAAGTAAAATCAATGTTAAACTATTGATATCATTTTACATATAAAACAGTTTGTACGTAAAAAGCAACAATTTTTAAATATTAATAATATATAATTTATTGATAAATCGATAATAACATTGGAAAGATTTTCTATAATTTTAATAGCTATTTTATCGATTAAAATAATTTTAATGGACAAAAATTTTCTTAACGATTAATCGAGAAATTAATCGATAATTTCCGCAGCCCTAATTTTGAGTACTTTTATCATAAATATACTTGATCATTTGAAATTTACTGATATTTTCTAAAGAAATTCAACCACAAAGATTTTAACTCTTGATTTAATACAACTTAATTTAAGTACCCTCCCCTCCCAATAGTATGAAATTTATAAATATATAATTCTTTTTTTTTTAATGTGCGAACGACAGCATTTTGTTTATGCTATTAGTAAAGAGTCATTCTATTGCCGTTACAGTGGCGCAGACAGTGGCGGCGTTAGGTAAGCGGGGGGCCGAGTGCCAGCAATGACCCCGCGGGGCCAGAGTACTAGTAAAGATCGCTAAGCATCAGTATGCTATGGTATTTAAAAATATGAAATATCTTGATTATTGTGTAATTTTAATACCTTTTTATTAAGTTATTACAAGTTCATTATTTTCTTTGGTCTATAAACAACGGTTTATTCTTATCGAAAAATGACGTGCCGGTTACGACGTGATTTAAAATGCAATTTATTTGCAGACATATTGCAAAATAATGCATTTTGCTAATTGGAACTGTGGATGTCGACATGCAGGATCGCGATCTCTTCCACTCATGTTGATATCATACAGAAAAATCACTTTGATGACGCTAATTTATGTTTCCGATCGCACCACTACCGAGACACTGCCATTCTGATGTCACCGTTTTCTAAAAATAACTATTTTAGTAAATCTATTGTGAATGACGTGTACACAAATAAAGGGGATTTGCTGAATCTATGGATCTGATTCCGCTAACGGTGTAATTCTTTCAAAGACGTCTAGAGCTACGCTACGGAATTTGACCTTCAAAAAGGATTGAAATAGTGCCTCTGTCGTTTCTTTACAATCATTTCCAGCATACGTTCTACCATTCACTCTTTGGTTCTACATGTATAGGCTATTAACAAGAACAAGACATGTTCAGGACCAAAACGCGGGGCCTACCTAAGCGCGGGGCCTGGGGCAGTCACCCCAGTTGCCACCCTCAAACGCCGCTCCTGGGCGCAGAGTTGCGGGGTGGAGGTGTTCCAATGGTTTTTTTTTTTCAAATTAAATTGACGAGTTTTTTTGGAAGGTGGTGGCAAAAGTGAGGCTCGCCCTGACGTTTCCATAGTTAGATTCTCGGGTGTAATGTAAACTTAAGCTGTGAAACACGATATGTTGAAATTTAACACAATTTTAAAAAAGGCTAAAAAATGATATTTTAAAACATGACTACAAATTAATTGAAATTTTATAATAATCTTTTGTCACTGGAGATACAGGTGGCCGCCAAATTTTAGCTCAACCGACAATGCAAAGTGCGTCAAAATGATATTGCAAGATTTGACGCTAACATACATACAGACAGACACACATACATAATAGAAATTTAAATAAAAGCGAGTAAAAAGTGAAAGATTAAACCTTGTTAAAACTGGTTTATATTCAGTATCTAATTTCTCTTGTAGGTTGTCTTCATATGTAGCTGAAGTTACAATATTTTAGTGATGTTTTATACTCCATACCATCTCAGAGACTCCAACCCATATTTGAAAGTACGGTGGTGTCTTGGTAAATGTCCTTAAAATAATCTGTTCCAGACACTTTGACGTTTACCAAAAAGGACGTATAGCAAACATAATTTTAGAGAGAAATAATAGAGTAATAATAGAGAGAAATCGATTAATTTGTTCCCTAGAAAAAAAATCATATTGTTATTTACATATTTATACAATTGACGTGGTTGTATAAAATAATATAAACATTGCTTAAATTTAAATTACATAAGTAAAAAGAACTTTAACATTTTTTTCCTGTTATCCAGATAAAGCAGTTTTTCAACATGCTCGAATGTCCCGGATATTTGTTTTGCAATCGATTTAATCCCTTTTGTCCATTTAATAGAGTCTTTGTTTTTCACAATCATAGAATTCATCATTCTTGGCATGCTTCAGTTAAGTTCTGACACTTACGACAATTACGACTTATACTTCTATAACAATATGATCCTACGCGTTTTTTGTTGTTTTTCTCGTTGCTTGGCTCCTCTCATTAACTTTCTTGACGTGAACATTTAGAGTCATTGTGCGAATCGTTTACTGATTACTGTATGGTAGCAAATGCTTATAACACACCGAGTCTCGTGCGATGTACTGTGACCACTACGTGTTAGGCATGCGCAATGTGTCATTTTCACTAAAAGAAGCCGTTCATAGATGATGTCACGCACCTAAGGGAGGGGGATCGCACACTTGAGAAGAGGGCGAGGGGAAGGCTGTCTAACGAAATGAGGGGTGAGACTGCAATGAGGCTTATACAAAAAAAAATTAATTGGAAAAGGCGTAAACATGGTAAGGGTTAGCCTGACATGACGTAACAAAACATTGAACGTTTCGACAAAGAGCCTTTTTCAACGGACATACAATTGATACAATACACAAATAAAACGAATATAAAAAATAAAAACTTAGCTGCGGTGGAATCCAGAGAGTCAATGAAAGAAGTGTGACGCCACATCAAAGCGCGCTAATCAAAGTTCCACGTATATACTAGATTGGCTTCAATTTATTTGATGACGTTTTAAATGGCTTCACGCGTGTTACGATATTAGTATTAGAGTGCAACCTTACACTCAAAAAATTGTGTGTTCGTCCGTCGAGTCGACGAGGACCACTCTAGTCATCCAAGGGTTGCTGGGACTGGTTCTGCCTATGTATGCGCAGATGGCTGACAAGGCCGATCCTGGCACGGAAGGTTCGGGAACAGTAGGGGCATGGGACGTCTCGAGGAGGGTTGGTAGCAGGGGCCTTTCGGGCTTGCCTCTTCTTATGTGCTGCGGTAATCCTGTTTGCCTCGCACCTTAGTGGATGGATTGGCGCCAGGTGGGCCGGTCCATTGCAGCTCTTTCACACGTGTCTGGGTTGATGGCAAACGCTTTCAGTCAGACTTTCAAGGTGTCTTTAAAGCGTTTTTTTTGTCCACCATGGGACCCCTGGCCATGCTGGAGATCGCGATAGAAGTCTCTTTGGCAGTCTCTCGTCTGGCATTCGGCCTACGTGTCCTGCCCAGCGAAGCTGGGACTGCATCAGGAGCGTGAAGATGCTGGGGAGACCTGCTTTGGTTAGTACCACAGTGTCTGGAATCTTGTCCCGCCCCTTTATGCCGAGGATCCTCCTGAGGCTTGTGGTGTGAAAGGGGTTCAGGTTTTTATCATGGCATTGATACACAGTCCGTGTTTCGCATGCATAAAGTTAAAGCAGTGTGGGGAGCACCACTGCTCTGTGCACTCAACTAATAATACATACGTAAATGACATTAAGTAATTTGAAACGGCTTTTATGAGGAGGGATGAAACTTCGTGACGTCATAGGCCTATTTGAGTGGGGATCGGTCAAAATAGCATTACGCCAATTATGGGGCACACCACACAAGTAAATCGCATTCCAAACAAAGGAGACGTATACCGAAGTACCATGGTAATGATATTAGAAAATATGTTCATGAATGATTTGATGGAGATTTAACCCGAAGATCTAATTTCCTAGTTACACG
Source organism: Radix auricularia (assembly GCA_002072015.1). Taxonomy (NCBI): domain Eukaryota; kingdom Metazoa; phylum Mollusca; class Gastropoda; family Lymnaeidae; genus Radix; species Radix auricularia. The sequence continues at coordinate 647,534 of MUZC01000037.1, read as the reverse complement.
TCATTCTCTGCCTTATTCACTAACAACATGTTGTGACCTTGTCTGATTCACCCCTCTTTTGATTTTTTAAAAATTAAGAGTTAAAAATTAATAAATTACTGAACGCTGAAGTTGCAACTTTTGTCAACACTGCTGATATACAATAATTTTATAATATCCTCCATGTAATTCGAGTTTTCTTTAAAATGCCCAGCAAATGACTTTGTATTTCTGAATGCAGTTTTGTCTAATAAAGAAACTAACACAGCACGTAACGAAACCAGCAAGACGGGTTTACGGAATAGACGCTATTCATCTTTTTTAACTTCTGGGAGAATATATAGCGCATACACAGACTGTATATCTATAATATGTTTCTACTGACTTATGATTCCTATCGGTTGTTGGCTTCTTGCACTTGCATTGAAGTTCATTTATCTTATAAAGGACATCAGAGCTCTTCAAAGTCGTTAGAATTATAAATTACAGTGGAACCTTGGCATACGTCTTTAATCCTTTCCTGACAATTGGAGTTATACCCAACAGGGCCTATTCAAACCCGTCTTTTAACATAAGAAATAAAGGAAAAATGATTAATTCGTTCTCAGGAAAAAACAATGTTATAATTAACATTTTATATATTCACTGACGAATTAGTACAAAATAATTTAAACATTTTCAAAACTAAAATACATAATTGAATTTAAGTTTTTGTTTAATAAATAAAGATTTAGCCTCACTTTAACTTGATGAGACGAGTCAAGTGCTTGCTAACATGCTGTTGAGAAGGACATGAAAGTCGACTTCAAATAAAACTTCAGGAACTTGACAGTCTGTTTTTTTTCCTTCTATTTCCTGCCTCTTTTCCCTATAGCTGAACATGGTTGAAGCTCGCCAGGTTTGACTTTTACTTAACTTAAAATCCGTCTAAAGAACTTTCCACTTGCTTTTTCTTCAGGATGATTCGAAAAAATGACATTGTTTGGTCAATTTTTTTCTGTCCTTGACTCCTCTCATTAATTTTTTTTTTAGAACTCATGTTTAGTGAATTTACTTAAAATGTATCAATTACTGTGCGAGTCGTTCAAAGTACATTATAAGTACGTACCTTCATGAGAGGTCGAAAATGACGTAGTGTCGTGATTCACCCAAGAGCCAAGTTTATATATATATATATATATGTATGATTCTTGTGTTGAATGGGGAGAAGGGGTTAGCATACTCTTCAAAAGTATGGCAAGTTATACATTTTGCCTCTCAATAAATATATTTTTTCCTCCCCTGAAGTGCCTCTAACATCGTTCAAGGATAATAAAAGACATGGCTTTTTTAATTAAATGCCCTTTCAGAATTTCATTTCATTTGCTAAAAACCGTGATTATTTGGACCTCATAAATAATTGAGGCAGACTCAGTCCCAGGGTATTTTTGTACACATTTTCTATTGGAAATATATCTTGTTTTCTCTTTAGCACTTCAGTTTTATTTGTATTAAATGCGCGAGGTGAGGGTAGTGTTTAACTTCTTTTGAAATGCAACTTGCACTTTCCACAATCCTCATAAAGTCTTTGTTGTTTCTTTTCTTTGATCACAGGTATTGTCAGAGGTTGGCAAAGTCAGGCCAACATGGGGCAGACCGGAGTTCCACCCCCCATGTTTAAACTCACTCTAATTGGTATTCTACTGGCTTGCATTAACTTAAAAGCTGCACAAGGTCAACCAAATGGTAAGAATTAAATTAAAAATGGAAATAGAATTTTTTATTTTAAGTTGTGTTACGACTATTAATAAGGTGATTAATAAAATTATAAGTAGAATTTTTGAACTCATAAAACTAGTGTAGTAAAGTATACTTTTATAAATGATAATAAAGACATATGAACTTCTTAACAAAGTCTATATCAGATGGTAACATTAATTTTTATATGCTTTTTAAGTCTAATTACATTTAATAAATATTTCAACTATATCACATTTGACTGTTATGCTTCAACTTCTATAGAGATCATTTCTAATTTTTTTTTAAATTGTGGTGGGGGTGGGGGGAATGGGTTTGGGCATTTTATATTTTTTGAGGGGAAAGGATGGGGTGGGGGATACAATTTTACCATATACATTAAGAAGAAAGCTCGATCATTATTTGATTTCTGAATTTTTCTCGTAGATTATTTAAATTTTATGATTAAACATATTTTTTCTGCATTCCTTATGCCTGCCAGTTACAGGTGAGATAATTAAATTTGTATCACTATGTATGAGTTAGGATGTACTTTTTCCTGCCTATATATTTAATGACACACAAAAAGTAGTCATAAGAATTCACTGAAATTTTTTTTTTAAATTACACAAACATAATTGATTAAGCCTGATATCTGAAGATAAAAACCTGGTGTTTGAATTCAGAAAAACTTACATATTCAAAATGGATTTTCCAGTTATTTTAGTAAGAATGCAGTTCTGAGAGAAGTCATCGCTCCTAATTTGAAACATAGCCTACATAAAAACAACAAATAAAATCATCTCATTGATTAGTTATTAAATTTTTTTTATATATCTGCTTACAAAGTTTTTAAAAATAATTTTGCTGTACTTATAAAACCTTTTGATTACCTATGTTTATTTAATCTATGAAATAAACTTTAAAAAAAAAATTAAGTTAGCTGCAGAGAAACAGACAAATGATTATAAATAAACTATTTAATTAAAAATATTTCTCCTCAGCATGTTCCAGCGATAACACAATTGTGATCACTTTTCCTGAGCTTGATCCTCCAACAAACATAAGCTCAATTGGTATCTCCATTTTTATTTAATAATATTTTAAAGGAAAAAAAAGTTTGTAAAATAAAAATTTATGATTGAATTTGATATTTAATGTAGGAAAAGTGTTTGCTCTACTTTGACTTAGACCACAGATAATCATTGCCAAAATATTTTTAGTTCAAAAATATATTTTAAAATATTATCCAATTTATTTTCTAAAAATAATGACTAAAAAATTTAATACAAGATATGCAAATGGTTTGCGCGATAAAAAAACAATAAGTATAAAGCTTTAGTAACGGACAAATACATATGTGAAAATTCAGCTGATGCCTTCATCTTCACAAATAAATAAGTTTAAGAATTTACATGAAATGTTCATTAAATATTACCTACAATACTAAGGAAAATTAATTAAGTAGAGAAAAGAAAAGAAGAAGTGTTGGCACATTTGAACAAATATGCAGCACTGTCTAATATTAAAGCTTTAAAATTTCGTTTTAAACACACTTATTGTTTGTGTATCTTTTATTTAAAACTAAGTCTTTAAACCACTCCAATTCTGTTGAATTGACTCAAAAATATGCACGTTTTTTAATTATACAGATCCTCAGTACACCAAATCAGTGTTAACTAATGGAGTGACAAATGGCGATCAACCATTCTTTGTTAATATCAGTAGAGATCCTCAAGATTTGAACTATTTGTATCCATTTGCCACTTACTTCACATCACGTTATAATTCAGTTACAAAAAATTATGATGTACAAATGTTAAAAGGAATTAATCGTGATGTAAGTCAGAAAAGATTTCTATTTAATTTTTATTAATTCTTAGGATAGTACATTATTCTAATGCATACTTTTGAACACTTTTTAGCGCATTTTCGAGAAGTCGAATGCGCTATTGCACCCGTTTTGTCCGTCCGTCCATCCGTCTGTCATCACCCTTGATCTCAGCATCCATAAGTCCTAGACCCATGAGGTAAATATGTTTTTTGTATGTCCTGACCTGCCATTTGTGCATCAACACTCAGTTACTCGATCCGTTAAAAAACCCCGTTAAAACTACCAAAAAATATTTCGAATCGAGAGATAACACTAGCGCAGGGAACGGCCGCCATTGCCTGAAGTCGAATACATAGATTTTCAAGCATTGAAGAGTGGTGCGAAAGCGTGCAAAAGAATTAGTTTTTTTTAGTTGACGTCATTAGAATATGTGTAAAAGTTTAGAGAGTTTTACGTCATCATTTGTGGTGACTTGTAGTTAGATTAAAGAGAAAATAATTTTTTTTTAAATGTAAAGAAATGACTTTTAAATATAAAAAAATGTCAGGTATATTCATTACACAAGAAAAAATATAAAAACATGTCTAAAATCTAAACACAATTACTGATAACTACATAAGGTATCAGCATTATGTAGTTATCAGTAATTGTGTTTAGATTAGATATCAGCATAACATAATAAAGTTCTGATACATAATAGGAAAATGCGCTAACACACCCTGAATTCCAATAGGGACCAGGCTTAACATGATTTTTTTCAATTTTACATTAATTCAAAAGAATTTTTATGTAAATTTTTTTTTTTAAAAATGAAATGTAAAAATAAGGTTTTTTTATTAGCTTGTTACTGGATTAAAATTAAGAATGAATAAAACAACGTGGCTAGTTTGATAAATCAGATCCCCAGCACTATCATTAACAATACAAGTATTAGATTTCAATTTCATTTGATTAATATATTTCTTGCAGGGTAGCAACTTTGTTACTGATGATGATGTACATATCCTACAATATCAAATGCAATGCTTTCCAACAGACATGACAGTAAATATATTTAAATTTTATTTGTTAAGTTAACATATGATTTCAAATGTCTTCTATGTAAAACTTAAATTTTTTAAAAAAATATCCAAGGAAGTAAAAAATTAACAAAATTATTTCTGATAAATAATGCAAGAAATTTATTTTAATTCCTTTCATTGATACATATCTATTAAAGCTTAATTTTCTTACTATCTTAAGAGTATCTCAAATTTTAGTTTGATTTATTCATGAAGGCTTGTATATTTCTTACCCCTTCGTCCAATCATTTTAACAATAAAACTCTTTATTATTGCTGCTCTTATGAAATCACAGAAAATCCGTTTTCCCTTGGCTGGGCATATTTTCTATATGGATTATTACTTAAATTTCTTAAAAGTTTACTCCAAAAATGAGTCTACTTCACTAGTTACTGGCATCGAAAGCAAGGAACCTGTTTATGAAAATTTATTATGAGGGACTTTGTTAAGATCTCTCAGGTTGAGAAGGTTTAGTTTTCACACAGTATATGACTCTGAAATAAAACAGTACCAGCATATCAAGCTTAGTACACCATTCTTTTATCCACTATATCTTATTGAAACCTGGAAGGATCCATTGATTGCTATGGCTGAAAAAGAAAACTTTTTAATTGCCTGGATTTAGAGAATTACTACTTTGGGAACCTACTGCAAAGTGCTTACTAGCTGTTTTTTTCCTCCTAAAACTCCGCCAAATGCCCAACTCTCTCTACCAACAAAAATTGGAAGGACAAATAAAAATTAAATTTCTGAAAACTAAAAACTTTTCTTAACACAAGATATACAAATGACACTAGTAGCAATTATTACATAACTTTTCTAGACCACTAGCCCTAAATAATTAGTAATTAGTGAATGAATAATTATTAGTGCCAATAATTGGCTAACTCATCTATTGACAATGGCTTGGTGGGCCCAGGTTGGATAATTTCACTGCAAAAATTGGGATGGATATTTTTAGCGCATTTACGAGAAGTCGAATGCGCTATAGCACCCGTTTTGTTCGTCTGTCATCACCCTAGATCTCAGCAACCATAAGTCCTAAACCCATGATGTATATATGTTTTTTGTATGTCCTGACCTGCCATTTGTGCATCAACACTCAGTTACTCGATCCGTTAAAAAACCCCGTTAAAACTACCAAAAAACATTGCGAATCGAGAGATAACACTGGCGCAGGCAACGGCCGCCATTGCCGGAAGTCGAATACATCGTTTTTCAAGCATTGATTAGTTAAAGTTATTTGTTAGTGGTGCGAAAGCGTGCAAAAGAATTAGTTTTTTTTTTTGTTGTTTACGTCATTAGAATATGTGTAAAAGTTTAGAGAGTTTTACGTCATCATTTGTGGTGACTTCAATCAAGATCTTAGCGGCCAAGGGGAAGAAATTGAAAACTTTTTCGAAACAAGCTTCAACATTCAATTACTTTCAACAAGATTGGCAACCATGATCTATCAAACAACTATTGATGGAGTATTTGGGCGATTAGCTGATTACAATTTAGAATGTTTCATTTATGAGTCCTATTTCAGTGACCACAAACCACTTGTAGTTAGATTATAGAGAAAATAAAAAAATTTAAAAGGTAAAGAAATGACTTTTAAATAAATTTTTTTCAGGTATATTCATTACACTAGAAAATTCATAAAAATATGTCTAAAATCTAAACACAATTACTGATAACTACATAATGCTGATATCTAACATAAGTACTGATACATAATACGAAAATGCGCTAACACGTCCTGAGTCCAAAAGGGGACCAGGCTTAACATGATTTTTTTATTCCCTTCTAGCCTGTTACATTTAAATATATAAAAATATGACTTACAATATATAACACTAAATTTCTTTCTTCCACCATTTAGTTTTCTGTGTATATAGTCCTGAAGATTCAGATTTTGGATGTCAATGACAATACACCACAGTTTGTTAATGCTCCTTACACAGTAAATGTCAGTGAGGTAAGTATTTCAGCACACTTTTTGTATTTGTAACCACATTAACTAATTGCATTGTATCAGTTTAAAATACTTGAACGTAGATTAAATGTATTTATTTATTTTTAATTACTTTATCCATTAGCAGGATTTATATTATTTTAATTTTATGCTTTAATGAATGTGGCCAGGGATCTTTTCATAATTATTTAAAAATATTTGTTTAACATTAATTATTGTTGTTGTTTCAGTTAACCCCAGTGGGTGTAACAGTTTTCCGAGGAATCAGTGCTAATGACAATGATGAAGGACCAAACAAACAGATTAGTTACAGTCTCAGTTACACCATACCAAGCCAAGTAAATATGATTTTAATTGTAATTTACAAATATTGTATAAAATAAACGCCTTGACTTTTATGTCAGGAAGGACTTGAATCCACTGCTACACTAAGCATGTAAAGATTTCTAATAAGAAGCAGCAGTAGTTCCGACAGTTCTCATAATGTTAGGCTGTGTTCTAGAGGTCATACATTTTGAACTTTTGTTTCTTATGAATTATATCACCTTAAAGTGCACCAATGTCATTTGTTTCACATAATAAAGGCATTCTGGTAAATACTAGATGTATATATTGTATTTCAGTATTTCATTAACAATGTTTTTCAAAGTTTAATGTGTCAAAAATAACAAGCCTGAAATTGCTACCATAGTTTTAGAAAATTCATAAGATATTATATATATATATATTAATATTCTCATTATGAAAAGTGGTGTTATGAAACATGATGGCAGTTTTGATAAAGACAATCTTTATATACAGAAGATTATTGTTATTATCTGAATTCCCTCAAAAGAATATTTTTTCCATATGCTTTTAATTATTATAACAATATAAAATCAAAACACATTAGAATATCAATTAAAAACCATATTTCTGGCCTATTAATTTCTTTTAATTTAACAATAACAATATCACATAAGTTTGCATTTTTTCGGTCACTGTATATTGTCTGTTATTAAAGCTGTAATTGTTTTCAAAGAGTACTATGACCATATATTTAAGTGACTATTTTCTATGTAAAATAATGATGAATTACTAGCAAAAGTATTTGTTAAAAAATATTTCCACTTTGTTCTTTCAGTACAACTTTAACGGCACAACGTATTTTACCTTGCCATTTGAAGCTGAAGGTCTGATGTCTGTCTATGCTCCCCTTGATTTTGAAAGCATGTACCGCATGACAGGAGATGCTAGGCTGACATATTACACCATCACTGTTACTGCAAGGGTAGGACTGAGCAAAATATAACTCCCATTTTTTTGAAGTACATTTTTTCTAAGCTCTTCAATTTTTACAGAGAGGTCAATTATTGAGTTTTTTCCTTCTTTTTCCTGACTCCATTCATTTTTCATTCTTCATATTCAGACTTAATTCATAAAAATGTTTCAAGCTAGATCAGTGTGGATCTCGGCTGCCCTTCTAGCAGGAGAATTTGACTGGCTTTTTGCTCTTTGTTTGTTGCTCTTTTTCCGGTTTTAAAGTGCCTCATTCTTAATACTTTTTCCAGCTCTCCTCTCCCAATCACAGTTTCTATGTTTTCTTCTACTTCTATAGTTTCCTTTCTTCATATTATAGCCACAACTGTCTATAATATCTTATTACTCTTTTAGTTTTCACTTAGCCATTATATTTTAGTTTTACATAGGTAAGGAGCACAGAGAAAAATGCTGCTCATTTTGGATTATCCTTATAATCTTTGTATTAGGCACATTTTCCTGCCAACTAATGTTCAGAATTTTAAGAGATCTCTTAATATAATCTTACTTTACTTTGGGTCATTAATTTATTTGAATTCTTTCTGTATCAAGCTGTTAATTTATTATTTCATTCTAAGGACAATGCAGTCAATGTTACACAAAGACGATCCAACACAACAACTATGACAGTAAATATCCTTGATTGTGATGATCAAGGTCCTGAATTTGTTTACCCATCATGCATCAATAGCTCCCAGGTTTTTGGTAAATCCTGTATCAGACCAAAGTACCTTACAACTGTTCCAGCAGGCAATTCCTCTGTAAGTAATTTGCCATTATCAAATACCATATAGAAACAACCATTAATTTATGGGGATAGATTATTTCTCTTTTGTTTAATTGAAATAGATTCTGAAAGTTGCAATTGAGATATTTAGACCATAACGTGCAACTACCTTATCAAATTATTAACATTTGAAGTAATTATTTTATCTTACTTAACATAAGAACATTTATTTGTGTTGTTAATTTCCTGCTTTTTTTCAGCCTATTTCTCTAGTGTTTCGTCCAGACCCATCAGATCCCAACAATCCTAGTGGAACTGTTGATATTCTCATGCAAGACATGGATACATTGAATAGTTCTGTTACCTGTGTCATACGAAGAAGTATGTCTCCTTGTTTAATTCAATCCCATAATTTCCATTTATTAGTGAGTTACAAAATTAAATGTTTTTCAAGTCAATGTATCTATGCACAATTCATTGCAAGCCAAAATATTGAGATCCATCTCACCTACTCACCGTTGATCCTCGCGTGCTTCATGTTAATAAATAAAGCTTGACATAGAAGTTCCTTCAATACTCTGTTTTCTTCATTGACAGAGTCATAGAGATAATCAACAGGGCACAATATTCTTATTGTAGTATGAGGCAGGAGGAAAATACCAGTGTCTTATGAATATTGTGGAAAACAATATTAAAGGTTAATTAATGGGAATTTCCCCATCATTAATGTTTATGCGAGTTTGCCTAACCGTGCTGTATTGCAATTCATTATATTGAACGCATTTTTATTATGACGTGACATTTGGGGATGTGACGTAGTGACGGTTATGGAGACGAGGGATAAGAAAAGTTGAAAAATTGTATTTACCTCTCAACCACGATTCATGATGAAATCGTGAACCAAAGTAAAAGATTGCGCCGTCTCGTCTCGCGATATTTCAAATTCAATAATTTTTTTCATGCTCTGAGGCTCTGAAAGGGTTATTTTCAAAACCCCATTTTACCCCAGTTTCCCCTATATAGCTTTAGGCGGCAGTTAAGTTGGGATATGAAATTATGTAGCATGAAATGTGTGTTCTCTTTGGCTTCCTTTTACTTTCATTTTCATTTCAATAGATGAACTCTGAAAAAATCTTAATGTAATTAAATATCCACATAATTATTCTAGTTGGTCTCTTGAATACAAACATTTTTTTTTTCAACATTCCACAAAAAAAGTTCTTATAAATGTTGAACACTTTTTAAATTATTAAATTTTTTGGGGTCTTTTTTATTCAAAAAGTTTGTCTGTTCCTGTTTTACATATTTCTCAATGAATGTTGAATGTATTAATAAAGTATTACAATATATTTTGTTTATTCAATATTTCAACAGCAGAACCTGCTGGCTATGAGGGATATTTTACAGCAGTATCAAGCCCTGCTAGTGGTAAACAGTACAGATGTGATATTACTAAAATAGCTGGTCAATCGCTGAGTAGGACAAGCTTCACTCAGTTAGAGATTGTTGTTGAGGTCAGGTTTTTTCTTAGAAATACTAACATACAATGTTAGTTAAATTGTTGACTTCCCATGACCAATTTAGATCTGAAAACGTAAAAGCACCTATGTATCACAGAATTATTGTTTGTCGTGGGATACTTCTTAATGAAAGTTCCATCAACTGAACAAGGTTATTGCGATTTGAATTGTTAGAAAACTAAATTCATTTTCCATTAAAATTTTACTTAATTCATTATAATTTGTTTTGACACATGTAGTTATTTTTCAAATGCCTTCTTCTATATTGAATGCCTTAATTAAGGATTTTAAACTAAGTTTTCTGATCGTAAAATCATTCTGATTATAAGAACATGCTCAAAAATCAAACCATTCATACATACTGACAATCTTCAAATTTTTCATAAATCTTATTATAAAAGAACATAGGTAAAAATGTTACGCTCAATCATTAATTAACAAAATCCATAATGAAAAGTCTTCTAGAATTTTTATATCATGGTTTTAAAGAATAATATTTTTATCTTACATTTATGACATTTCAAATAAATGTTCCAGGCCATTGAACAATCTTCCAATTTCCGTGTGGACTACGCCACTATTGTAGTAACGCTGACCCAAACCAACAGCTTTCCTCCAACCATCACATCTAACAGCAATACCAACACTGGGTACATCTATGAGAGTGCACCAGCTGGGTCCTTGATATCAAGTGATCAGGCCACAACAACACTTTTCATGCTCACATTCCAAGACGCTGATGTGGTAGGTAACAATAAGATCATATCATGGACAATCAGAATAAAAATCATGAAAATAAATTTGTATTGAATGCAAACAATTAAACTTCAAGCTTCTTGAACAGAAATACATTTTAAATGATCTACATTTCATTTTAGTGTTAATGCAACAATAATCCAGTTGGATAACGTTTCATACTATTATTATAGACTGTACTCAGTTCACACATATAGTTTTGGAAATCACAGGCAATAACAATTTTATCATAAAACAAATTATATTTGAAACTAGAAATTAGATACAAATTACTAATATATAAGTATCTCACGAATTTTCTGAGATCTACATTTTCTTCCAGAAATTCAATGTAAAAACGGTTTAGTGCAATACTGCAATTTTTAAAAAATTTAAACTAACAAAATTAAAGGTACTAAATATTAGTTACATTTAATGATATTTAAAGTATGTGATTAATTCGGTGAAGTAGCTGGGATTGTGGTCAGCAAGTATCATCCCCCACCATTGACTCTCATAATAGAATTTCTCTTGTAAGTTATGTTTCTTTTCCCGTTGTGATTGACGAGGACTATTCTCATCACATTAGCTATCTATTTTAGCAGCCTTCATTACCATTTGGTGTCTTATAAGCCCTCTTCTTGTCAGAAGGCGCTCAAGATGTAAGTTGGATGCCGTCAGGAGAGTTTCAAACATGATCCTTTCTAGCCTGACGCCTGGACTTGGCAGTCTGTTTTCTGTCTCACAGACTACTACGCCGCTCCATATCAGAAGGGGCAGGAGGCTCATTCTCTGGCTACTACCTCCCAGGTGTCTTACCCAAATGGCCGTCTATATGTGACGTCACGTGATTTTTGAGAATTTTTTACCCTTCCCCCCTCTTCACACTTCGTTGAGAATACTGATACATCTAATATGACGTCACAAACTTTACCTCCCCCCCCCCCGTTAAGAGCCGTATTTTCTAAATTAAAATTAGCATGTTCAAATTAAATTTTTGTCACTAAAACATGTATTAAAAGTACAACTCTGCACCCTAATATCGCCACATGTGTGAAGCCATTGAAAACATCTCTAAATATAATGCGTGCAATCAAATATTCAAATGGAACCTTTAAATAAAATTGCGTTTTTATGTGACTTCACATT
>MUZC01000037.1:611607-626726 GCA_002072015.1 Radix auricularia | reverse complement strand
TAGTCTTCTTTTTCTACTATCCTGCCGTGTGCTACAATTGTTGTGCAGCCTGAGTCCCGTAGACACATGCATTTTTTGTTGTTGACATACACGGGGTAAAATTTAAGTCGTCCTTGGCTATTAATAGCTGCCACGGTATCACTGGCACGTGTGTCTTCTCGATTTATTTTTTTCCTACTGTCCAAGTTTTGTTTTCCATATTTTTGATTATAATTTCTGTTTCTTGAATAAAAGTCATATCTACCTCTCCATGCTTTTTTGTTTTGATTATAATCTCTATAGTTTAAATTGTGATTATGTCTTCCTCTCCAAGATTTTTTGTTTTCTCTTTCAAATTGACCCTGTCCATAACTTGTTTCTATGTTGTTTCGTGTTGGGCTGACCTTGGGTAAAGTCTGTCCTTTGTTGAAATAACAGTGTCTTTTAAGGTGACCTCTCTTGCCGCAGTAGTAGCAAATGATTTCTGGTTTGTTGTTTTGGACTGTTGCCAAGAAATCATGTCTTTTGTCCATTTCAACTTCGGGATGTGAGTCCTTGAATGTTCTTAGAGAACTTGTTAGTTCAGTCTGGGTTCGAATTTTCTTGTCAGCTAAATAAGTGAATAATGCTGGTGTTGCGTTCTCCAAAAATTTATCTATTAAAACCATGTCCAGTATGGCTCTGGGATCGTTGGTGTCTATAGCTGCCAGCTCTAGCCATTTTGTCAGTTTTACTTGCGCTTCGTGCACAATTATTTGTGGGTCTTTGTCCCTTTTTATTCTGATTTCGTGAAATTCTCTTCTGTAGTCATTTTCAGATTTTCCAAAATGGAATAATAGGGCCTTTTTTACATTTTTGTAAATGTTCCTATCATTTTTTGCTATGCTGTTATATGCCTCAAAAGCTTCGCCTGTAAGTTTTGTTATAAGCTGTGTAGGCCAATTTGTCTCTTCAACTCCCTTTACATTCATAACTGATTCAAAGTAGTCGAAATAAACATCTATCTTCTCCTTTTTGCTATCATATTTCCTAACTTTAATTATTTCGTTTGTTGTTGGCCTTTCATTTGTGTTGTTACCTGGATTGTGATCTCTTTCCTGTAAATCAATCTGTAACTTCAGATTTTCATTTTTCAGTTGCTCCACTTCCAATCTTGCATTTCTTTCTTCTCTTTCTATTTCTCTTCTTGCATTTCTTTCTTCTCTTTCAATAGCTTGCTTTTCTTTTTCTTCTTCTTTGGCTACTTTCTCTTCAACGAATTCACGTAGTTCTTTGCCATGTAGTCCATATTTTTCAGCTATGGCGGTAAATTTTTCATAATAATCCATTTTGAATTTGTTCACTTTAGGTGTCACTGAATTTCACTTATATTACACAATGTACACTTGTTGAATTTATTAATAAGTATCACACCGAAATTTGATTTAGATAATCCTTTAGGAATGGTCTTGATCACAATTTTTTTTCCGAAAGAATGTAGCTTTCACTTCTGACACTTCAATGTAACACACAGTTTATGTAACGTGGGGATCGCTTCTGTCACTAAGCGCCCACTTCTGACACCAATGTAACAGGATGGTCCGTTCTCACACCAATGTAACATGGATGACCGGTTCTGACCCAAATTATGTAACAGTGTGCTCCGTTTCTCACTTTGCGAACGTTAATTGACAGCAATCTCTTCCACACCACAATAACATTGAAGTCCTTGTTCTTTGTAAACAAAGAAATCTTTAATGCCGCAACTTAACGTATGTACACTTTCTACAAAAAGAAGTTATCAGTCCCAACACAGCACAGCCATCTCTCTCTGGCTCTTCAACCTCTCTCTCTCTCTCTCTGTGTTCTCGTGAACATTCACCCGTGACCTTTTCTTGGCCTTCTTTTGACCATGACACACCGCACATTTTCACGTGACACTTATCTTATCTTAGATATACAGGCGCTCCTTCTATGCAGAAGATAATTGCGTCCACAGACCATGAGAGATGATCTGTTGGCAAGTGATGCAGCGGTCACAGGCCACGGCTATAGGGGTTTCACGCATTACCCCAGCCGCCTAACTATTGTCTAGTTAGGTACCCATTCGGACATGGGTGACTCGGGGACTCCTCAGTTCCGCGAGAACAAATACTTACCTTCGTGTGGATTCGAACCCGTGACCATCAGTATGACAGTCGAGAGCGCTACCTCTCGACCACCACGTCCCAAGTCACATTACTTAACCCCCTACCCCCCGCGTCACACATCGTGCGTGACGTCATTTATGGACGGCCCCTTTCAACTTTGCTAAAACATATGAACTTGAAAATAAATTTGAATCCTGAAATAAAATAGAGAAAAAATTGTTCTTTGAATAAGGATGTTGCTGACTGATGTTGAACTAAACTTAATGAATAGTCACACTGCTGCTTCCTTTAAATTTGTTGTTTTAAATTGCCATCATCTACATTGTTAATAGATCTATATATTAGCTTTAAATTTAAAAAAATTATCTCCAGTCTGAAGAGAGTAGAGAGAGAAATAATTACAAATTATATCTAGAGTTAATTCAGAGTTGGTGGTGGCTTTACAAATTTAAAAAGAGTATAATAAATTCACTTTGTTAAAAAAACTAACATACCCTCCCCCTATTAATCTTCTTATAGTAGGAGCGTCTGTAACACATAAGATATAAATATAACGTTAGGTCGTCATTACAGGCAAGTTTGAAAGTGAATATTATACTATAATGATTTAAACTTAAAATAAATAAATGTTTTTCTTTAACTTTAACTTTAATTTGAAAAACATTGTTTTCAAATTCTGAAATCTTTTTAGTACTGAAGCTGTTGTGATTGTTACTGTGGATCAAATAGTCAACAGATCACCTCAGTTTTCTGCTAACAGCTATGTCATTTATGTTAGTGAAGGTGTTCCACTCAACTCAGTGCTTTTTTATTTACCAGTAAGTGACTATGTAAAGTAAATAGTTACCGAATTAAACATAATGTCCTTATGCCAAGTTAAAGCTATCATATATATATACTCTCAATCAAGATTGAAGCAATAAGAGAGATTTTATACCCTTTGGAGGATTTGAGCTTTTCTCAGATAAATTGAATATTCTTTTTGTGATTTTTGAAAATAAAACGAAATTTATGCTTGTGATATCGTTGTCTGTTTTGGTATAACATATTGTCTTCAACTTAAATTTTAATTGTGATAGTGGCATTTTAAAATATATAACTATTGACAAATGATGAAATACAAAAATAAAATTAATAATAAGAAAACCCAAAGGTATTTCACTAATGCAATGCAGGATGAAACTGTTATATTGGTACATAATGCATTCAAGAGAAATGCAAATTATTATCTACTCTGTTTTGTACAGATCACAGACTCAGATACACCGATTGCTTCCCTTCAATTTTCACTGAGTAACGAAACCCCAGCACAAAGTTCAGGAAATTCATACTTTACCACCAATAGGTAAAACATGAGTTTTATAATAATACAATACTGATGTTATTCAAAAATAAATCAAAGAAATTAAGAAATAAATTTATTATAATCTGTTACATTTAAAATATATCAAAGTAATAATTTTCTCAGCTGACAACAAAATCGTTTATAAAATAATCAAAATATTCTAAAGACTTTATAAGGTTTTTATCTCTACTTCAACAGTACAGCATTGAGCAACTTGAGATTCTTTGATAGAGAAACTATCTCTCAACATGTTGTGACTGTAACAGCTGGAGATCCTGAAGGAAATGTTAGTAGTAAATACTTTGTTCTTTAGTTTCCATCCAACATTTGATTAGCTTCACAATTTATCACTTAAATAAGTCTCAGCTATCATGTAGTTGATGTCAATAAGTATTTTGTAATACACATTTATTTATTAATTATGCATAATCATTTATATTTTGAGCATTACATTTTCATAACTGCTGTTACATTGAATTTGAAGTGGTTTAATTACAATTGCTACTAGTTGTGTTAATATCTTGCCATTACTTGATTATTCTTACAGTCTGCACAAACTACAATAACTGTTATAATAACTGACATCAATGACAATGATCCAGTCTTTGGACAAAACAGTTATACCTTCAGTGTACAGGAAAATCAGCAAAGTGCCACCAGTGTTGGCAGAGTATCAGTAAGTTGATCAAATAAAAAATCATTTGATTAGAGAATAAAACTCAAAAATAAAATTTAATATGTCACCATTGTCTTGTGAAAGAGGTTTGCTTCTATTATATGAGATTATATCACAAAATTTATTAAATATATTGTCATTAATATTATTATAAAGATACAGAAGACCTCTGTATAAATAAATAATTAAACATATAAATAGCTTTCTAAAAAATATAGTCAGACTGCACTAAGTTGAACTCAAAGGAACTGGGAAAAAAATCAACTTACAGTGTTTTTGTGTTAAGGAAAAATGGCATAATTGACACAGAATTTTGCTGGACCTAACAATTAATTTAATATAGGGAGGTTGTTGACTTAGGGAAGTTGACTTAGAGAGGACCAACTGTACATGTATATTTTCTCAATGTATAATGATTTGAAATATTGTGAAAGTAAAGGTTAAAAACTTTCCAAATAAATAAAAATTGTATTTAAAATAATTTAAGTGTGGGCATGACAAGAAGAAACTAAAGTATCAACTTAAAGCCTTATTCAGTAAAAAAAAAAAAAAAAAAACAACCAACTAATAGTAGTATAAAAATAGAAATAAAATCACCTGCATTTTGTAGCCCAAAAAGACATCAAACAGATATCTCTCTGATTGATGTCTTCCCCGACTATTCACTGCAGCTAAGTTTTGTACCACTATTAATTTTTGTTCGTTTGTTGATGAAGGCTTTTGCAATAGCATTCATTGTTTTATGGTTTCTTGTCAGACTCATGCATACTTTTTAGCGCATTTTCGAGAAGTCGAATGCGCTATTGCACCCGTTTTATCCGACTGTCATCACCATGATCACAGCAACCATAAGTCCTAGACCCATGATGTATATATGTTTTTGTATGTCCTGACCTGCCATTTGTGCACCAACACTCAGTTACTCGATCCGTTAAAAAACCCCGCTAAAACGACCAAAAAACATTGCGAATCGAGAGATAACATTAGCACAGGCAACGGCCGCCATTGCCGGAAGTCGAATACTTAGTTTTTCAAGCATTGAAGAGTTAATGTTATTGGTTAGTGGTGCAAAAGCGTGCAAAAGAAATATTTTTTTGTTGTTGAGGTCATTAGAATATGTGTAAAAGTTTAGAGAGTTTTACGTCATCATTCGTGGTGACTTCAATCAAGATCTTAGGTGCCCAGGGGTAGAAATTGAAAACTTTTTCGAAACAAGCTTCAACATTCAACTACTTTCAACAAGATCGGCAACCACGATCTATCAAACAACAATTGACGGAGTATTTGGGCGATTAGCTGATTACAATTTATAATGTTTCATTTATGAGTCCTATTTCAATGACCACAAACCACTTGTAGTTAGATTAACGAGAAAATAAAAAATTTTAAAATGTAAAGAAATGACTTTTAAATAATTTTTTTGAGGTATATTCATTACATAAGAAAATTCATAAAAATATGTCTAAAATCTAAACACAATTACTGATAACTACATAATGCTGATATCTAACTTAAGTACTGATACATAATACGAAAATGCGCTAACACGTCCTGAGTCCAAAAAGGGACCAGGCTTAAAATGATTTTTTTTATACAACCGGTTTGTTCTACCCAGTAGATGGGTAACATATAAACAGGGCACGAGTGAGCCAAGGAAATAACAAAACAGTGAACATTTTGGAACGAGCCTTCTTCAATGAAAAAATATCACACAAATAAAATGAATATAAAGAAATAAAATAATAAATACAAACTTAGCTGCAGTGAAATCCAAAGAGAGCCAAAGAGACCTTCTTTTTGTCTGTTTTATACACTATCAGCATTAGTTATGGTTGGATGCCATTGAAATAGAATATAGAATCAGCTCCGTCATTAATGAGTGTTAACTTTTATCATGTAGTAGATACTTTTCCTTACTTAAGGAACCACATTGTGGTTTTAAATTGAGAGTATGTAGCATATTATTTTTTGACAAAATTAACATTTTAATATTTTAAGTGAAATACAATAAATATATAAATATGTAATTCATTTTGCAGATGTTGTAAAAGTCTTTGATTGGTAATTATAAAAAATTATCAAATAAAAACAACTGATCTTCAAGTCCAAGGGTTTAATAAATGCTGTCAGTATGGAGCTCTATGAAATAGAATTAAAATGTTAAAATCTTGTTAGCCTTACACTTATGGCACTTATGCCTAGGGATGTAAATATAATAATTCTTGAGACTTATAACTTATAACAGGTTGTAAAATTTAGTGTGTGTTTTAAGTCAACAGGATTATTTTATGGCCTTTTTTTTGGCACTTCCATACTCAGTAACTGTCTGAAATCCCATGTTTTTTTTTCAGATAAAATTCTAGAATGATACATCTTACCAGTTAAGGTGGAATGTGTGAGGTTAAATAAATATAACTGTTTTACAGGCCACAGATCGTGATGAGCCAAATACACCCAACTCTGCTGTTTACTATGGTATTGTACCAGCTCTAGATTATGTCAGGTAATATTAAATGTTTAAGTAGGTTGTTGAGTTTATATTGCTATAAGTAGATCTTGTTCTTCTTCTTCGTTCTCAATATTGAAAATTGAGTTTTGCGTGCCACGAGTTTTGCGCCAATTGGCCCGTTGTCTCCGACTTCAGCCTGCTGTATTTTCTGGATTTGCTTCCATAGCGTTTGGTCAGCCAATACCATCTGCAAGGCAGCAGTTGTTTTTTGGCAAGTGATGCAGCGTTCACATGCCACGGCTAAGGGTTCCACGCATTACCCCGCCGCTTTTCAGTAGATGATATAAGTAGATGATTCTATGTTATTTAAATTTTATCAAATAAAATGACCATAGTTAGACCAAAAGTGAAATATTGAGTAAGTTTATAGCTAAATAGGTTGAACGTTTTACATTAAGAATTCCATTACAATTTTATTAAATTTTCAGAGTTAGTTCTTTTTTTTACCTTTTTTATGCCCTAAACAAATTTATTGTTATTTTTTAAAATAGTTTTGTCGTAGATCCCTCTACTGGCCAACTGACCACAAATGCTATGTTTGATTATGAAACCAAGAAACAATACCAGATCTTGGTGAGAGCATTTGATGGTGGACTTGGAAACCGTACAGCTGTTGTTCCAGTTACAATTAATATCATTGATCTCCAGGACTCTGTGCCACTGTTTGAGGACACCTCCCGGGAAGTCTCTGTCTATGAAAATGTTCAGAATGTTTTTGTTGTTAATCTTACAGTGAGTACTGCCAGTGGTCATAACACAGTAAATGAAAGTCAATGTAGATAGGAATGTTAGGAGCTGAGTAGAAAAAATATCTTTCTAGTGTCTAATAAGTTAAGAAAAGAAAGGCTTTAAATTAGGGCTGGTACTGATTTAAAAAATTTTTAATCAACTATTCAGGAAAAAATTTATTTGATTAATTATATTCTTATAAGGCACATTTAGAGATCCTGTTAAGTTGAGATTCATTATTTTGCATATCGTTTAAGTTGCTGTAATTCCATGGCTCCCAAATTTTGTGACTTAACTCAGCTAATATGATCTGCTATGCAAGAAATAAGGAAGAAAATCCATTTTGCTTACTTATGCACGTCTAAATAAATAATAATACGAGTGAAAAGTATGTTAGTAGCAAAAAATATAAATTATTAATAAAATGGGAAATGATATTATAAATATTTTATTAAATTTTGATCGAATTTTAATAGATGAAATTAATTTTAATGGATTAAAATCTTTAATGATTAATCAATTAATTAATTGTTAATTTCCGCAGCCCTATTTTAAACATTTAGTTAATCACAATTTTTATTTTTAAGTTCCATTTTTTGTGGACTAAAAACCTGAAAAATTAATTATTTATTTTTAATAAGTAAAGAAAACCTTAAGAGCAATAGATGTCTGTACAATATATCATTACAGATGTTTATCATTTTTCACAAATCTCTTTGATGATATTTAATCAGGCTACAGATGCTGACAGTACACCCAACTATAACTTTGTACTTCGTAATTCTGGAGCCAACAATGATGCTGCTGCTTTCAATGTGCAAACTGTTGGCAATCGTGTTGTCATAACTGTCAATGGTGCCCTGGACTATGAGACCAAGAATCGTTACCAGTTTTTGGTAACAACACAAGATGGTTTGTCCTCTACAGCTCTATTTACTACAGCCACTGTCATTGTCAATGTTTTGGTAAGTAACTTTACTAGAAGTGATGTCATGAAAAAATACTGTTACACTAAAATCATATGTCACCATTATTTATATATAATCTTAAGTCCTGTAATTGACTGTCTATTGTATTGAAGAAAAAGAAACAAATAAATGTAAACTACTTCATTCATGAAAGAAAGTCTAATCCAAACTAAAGATTCAAAGTCTTTAGGAGTAAATATAAATGAAAAAATTTCAAGGAATCCACATCATGAAATTATTTTAAACATCCAACCAAACTATAGACTTTTATCCCACACTTTAAGAATTTCAAAATTTTCAAGTATTTTCATTTTAAACTAAGCTTTTACTACAGCATGAAAATAATAATCTACTTAATATCTACTTGCAAGTTTTTCATTCAAAATTTCATTATGGGGCTGTCCATAAATGACATCATGCACCTAAGATGGAGGGGGGAGTCCCCACATTTGTGACGATGTGTGACAAGGGGGTGGGGGGTTAAGAATGGTGATAACGCATCGAAACACGCTACTTTAAATCAAAATTTCACTAAATATTCGATATCTTTTTATTTACTTTATGAAGTTTTACATGGATTCACGCGTGGTACAAAATTGGAGCACCGCCTTATGCTAAATACACACTAAAATGACAAAGTGATTTAAAACATGTTGATAGAATAGAAAATAACGCTTTGGGGGGGGGGGGGGCCACAGCTTTGTGATGTCATATTCTGATGTCTTAGGCTTTTGTGACAAAGAGTGACGAGGGGGAGTGGGGGTTAAAAATCGTGTGACGTCATTTATGGACAACCCCTATTGTAAACTAGCAGTTGTCATATAAATATATTAAAAAATTAAGGTTTCAGCTAACACAGGCCAAGTGTGTTTGGGTAAAATGTATTAGACTAATTTTTAAATAATGCTGTTATATTTGTTTCTATTATTGCAGGATGTCAATGACAACTCTCCAGTTCTACAACCATTCAGTTCAACTTATACAGTGCTGGAAAATGTCCCATTAGGCACAGTGTTACTAACATTTACTGCAACAGATGCTGACATCACTGTAAGTTTAAAATGTGGCCCTGTAAAAATAAAATGTGCATGATTTCATGAATAACGTTGTTGTTATTAAAGTACAGCAATCAAATGGAAAATACCTTAATTAGTCTTGAATACAATGATTCATGGGGGAAAATATTCATTTTCTTAAATTTTTGGTAAAAAAAAATAGATGCTTAGAAGTTACTGATGTTTTAAGAATTTAATGGTATTTTTCTGTTTAAAAATCTGGTAAATGTACACTGGGGATAAAGAAATATCTATAATATAATAGAACCATTTTCCTAATGCTAGTCTTAAATTTGAAATTTATCATAAATGAATAAATCATGTTTATTAAATTTGTTTGATGAACTTTGGTGACAACTAGAACATGTCCACATTTCTCAGATGCTTGGTTTAATTTAACTGGAAACTGTGTCTATTTGATGAACATTTGACTTTATTTCTACCCTCTATTCCTCCTCAAGAACTGTTTGACCAAAACCAACAGTGAAATCATCAAGATGATTTGATGACGAATGATTTCCATAATTATATAATTCCCTCTCTGTTCTGACCCACAGGCCCCAAATAATGTCCTATTTTATAGCCTACAAAGCACAACTCCCAGTGTTACCACAAATCTCTTTAACATTGGACCACAAAATGGAGCACTTACAGTGGCAAGATCTCTTCAGGCTGAGAGAGCTTCAGATGTTTACACAGTAAGAGAAGCTATTTAATATTGGTTAAAATCATTTTAATAATTCAAGAATTTGACTAACGCAGTATAATAGCAAGCAAGCTGGGCTCACATCACTTTACTTTAAAATAGTAAGACATTTATAAATGCTTTCAATTTAAAACATTCATATCCTTATTACAAAAAAAAAATAAAAAATAATGACATGATAATGATACCCATAAGCTAAGTTAATTATGCAGAAAAATGTTTTGATTTGTTTATTTGGAAATTAAATTTTTGAAGAGGTGTATTTTTAGTGCAGTTATGACTGCCTATCATTAGCAGTAGGAATACTACAATGTGTAATGATGGAGAATTCTATTGCTTGGGTGGACAAAACGAGAAAGACCATTCATTTAATCTTTTAGTTCTTGTCTTGCAAATAGAGAGATTAGTGTGTCTGCAAAGAGAGTAGCTGGTAAATAGTTCAATAAGATAGGAAGGACATAAGAATGGACAGTTTGTAATTAATGCATGCTTTTACATGGAGCCAATGAAGTGAAGAAATAAGCGGAGTTATATGGTTGTGTTTTTTTTTTCAGCCTTACCAACTAGTCTGGCAGCTGAAATTTTGAAATTTTTGTTGTTTTTCGATGGTTGGTTTATGCATAACTGAGAGAAGATAACTAAGATGAGAGAGAACAAGAGCACATACTAGGGCTTTTGTCACACTAACAGTTAAATAGTGACTGATTAAGCTGATCTGATGGATTGCGGGCAGAGCGACAGATGTGATTGATAAAGTTATTTGTAGACATGTTAGAAATAATGTAGCCTAAGATTGCTAGTTGATGATGTAAACTGCATTTCAGAATCAGCTAACTACTTAAAAGGGTGCATTTTAAAAAATCTTTGAATTTTATTTTAATTAGAAGAAGTGGAGGGCTACAATGTCCAATGTTAACTATTAAATGGATAAAATCTCACGTGTTTTGACATAATGGTTTGCTTTATATTCAGGTAGTTGTTAGAGTCAGTGACTTTGGTATAAACCCATCATCACAATCAGTTTCTGGCACAGTTACTGTGACCATAGTAAGGAACAGATCACCAACGTTTACAAACAGCAGCTATCTACAAACTATAGATGAAACTCAACAAGTCAACTCTGTCATTGTAACCATTACAGCAACAGATCCTGACACTGGAGTTACAGTAAGTTCTCTCCCTTTTCGTGTAATGTACCTTTTAGATCTCTTTGAAATTCACCTGATACTAGAGTTACATTAAGTTCTCTCACTTTGATTGGGATTTATTTTTTTAAAGCTCTTTTTGATCAATATGAATTTGATTGCTTTAAATGTTAATTTTCTTTATTTAGTTAAAGGTTAAGGACTTATAGTTAGTTTTTATTAGTTATAAAATAAAATTTATCCTCACCAGCCTCAGTTTGCTGGAGTGACCTACAGTTTAGTTGCTGATAGCAGGACACGCAGCTATTTCACAGTTGATTCCAGTACTGGGGCTATAAGACTGGCATCAAGTCTTGTTGGTTCTACAGACAGTAGCTTTACTGTAAGTTGATTTCATCTTAAGTGGACAAAAACTAATACACAATACACAATGTAAACTTTGGTTAAAAAAACTCATTTATGGTGAGATATCTTTTATGTTTCACATTCTCTATACTTTTACAAAATGAGTTCCAATCAATGTTCCTTTAAGCTGCGCGGCCATGCAGATATCTGATACAGAGCAGCAATTTAGAATGACCTTGCAGCAAATTTTTGTAAAATATTGATTAAAAAATGTATGCAACTTTGCACACAAGTTTTTTTACTTTGTGCACTGACCATCGAACCTTAGAGGGAACATTGGTTCCAACTAGATGGAATGTTCAGACAAAGAAAATGGTTTAGTCTTGAACTTGAGAACTAAAATAGAAAAGGCCTCTAACCTTAATAATTTGTGGTTTATGATTTGATGTAATTTTGTTTAGAAATTCACTTGCTTAACTAACTCATAAAAGAGTATAGGAACCAAATTATTCTTATGTTTTTGATTGAGCATAGATATTGAGAGATAGCTTAATAACTTTACATATTCCTTGTATAATTAAAATGCTACCTTACTTTAGTGAGACCTGTACTAAATATGCCTTTTCTTTCTAGAACTCATGACCATCCACTATAGAAAACATGGATAAACTGAAACAAATACAAAAAAGAGTTGCAAGATTCATTGCTGGAAAATACATTTAATATTTAAAAGAGTAACACCATTACTTTAATCAAACCTATAAGCATTGTAGGATAACAAAAGAGAGAGCAAAACAATAACAATACAAAAGGCAATTATTTCTAACTTGGACATGCAATACAAAAAGAGAAGCTTTTGTAACCTTAAGATGGACATAGAGATTAAAAAAGTGTTTTTATCTGAATCTAAGAACAGACACATTCAAATTCCCATCTTGAATTCAGGCATGGATTGCATTTCCTTCTCAAAACCAAGAAAATCAACACACTATCAACATTTGAAACTGTAATAAAAATAAAGATTAAACATAAACTAAACATAAGATGAGATAAGATTCCAAGACTATTTCTAAAAGTTAATAAATCTTTGTTATAAAATTTTAAATTATTAACAACACAATTACTTACCCCCTAACCAGCTTTTATTCTCTGGTCTTAGTTTCAGCTTGTTGCTACTGATCTTGGTGGGTTGACTACCATCACCACAGTCACCATTACAATTAACAAAAACTTGTTCAGTCCAGAATTTACTCAGTTGCTTTACAGTGTGACAATCCCAGAGAATTTTGCACTGGGAGATTCTGTTGTCCAGTTGCTGGCCAGGGATAATGATGCTACTGTAAGTCTACTTATTTGGAATGCTTTATCAAAGCGTTGTGGGTGAGGTTTTCTTTTAAAGGTAATTCTTCATTAGCTCATTTCACCAAAACTTTTTTATATTGTTTACACTAATGATATTGTGTTAATTAATACTATAATTATTTTATTTTTATTTTTTCAATATTTCATTTTCAGAGTCCTTGGAAAGACTTGTCTTTCTCTATCATCAGTGACTCACTATCCCAACAGTACTATCAAATCAGTGACTCTGGCCTACTCACATTACGACGTACTCTTGTGTCCACCAACATCTCTGAATTTAATGTAAGTTGTTTGTTTCAAATTGAAAGGATTACATTTTTACATTTCTTTAAATTATAACATAATTTTTATAAATGTATATTTAAGAAAACAATTTACTGTTAATTAAATAATATATTTCACAACTAAAATAATCATTCTGTGATCCTCTTGCCTTTCTTCTAGATGGTAGTATCACTGAGTGATAAGGGCAGTCCACCAAGAACTTCAGTAAATTCAGCCAGTGTTAGGGTGCTGGTCACAAGAAACCAGCAAAGTCCAATTTTCTTTAATGAGACTTATCGTGTGACCATTCCTGAGACTCAGCCAGTTGGTTCAATAGTAGCCTCTGTCAGTGCCACTGATACTGATACAGTAGTAAGTATGATATTATACCAGTCATGTGTGCAGAATTTACACTGGCTTTGGTTGTGCCAAGGTACTGTCCTCATGACACAGGGACCATACTATATTTTGATATTGGGTGTTAAATAAAAAATAAATTTAATTATATCTAATGCCAAATTCCATCAGTGCAATCTGAACTTATCAAAACTTTTCTGTGGACTATACCTCTTCAGTTTCTATATGTATTGTATCACTGATTGATGAAACAGGGAAGGACACAGCTAATATTCAATCACAGTTATATAGCCAGGATATTTGATGTGAAGAAGGCTTTTTTGCAACTTAGAGCTCTGTCTGAATTTTCTTTAATAACATAAGTATATGAAATGAAAATATTTTACTTTTATGTCACTCATTTTTTCATAATTTTAATTAGTTTGCTGGACTGTGTTACCCATGAACCATGAGATTTTTTGGTTGTTTAGCATAATCTTTTTATTAAAATTATTTAGTATTTATTTACCATTTTATTAAATATTTCCTTCCTCTTTAGTTCAACCAGCTGACCTATTACATTGAAGGCGACCAAACTGCTGCTGCCTATTTTAACATTAATCCATTAAATGGATCTATAACCTTGAGACAAGATCTTAGAAATACACCTATAAGTTCATTTGTGGTAAGTTTACAGCAATAATTAAATTACAATGACTAGAGCATTATATTTAACAACATTTTGAAACATTTAAAACCAGATACTTGATTCAATAGTCCCCTTTTTACTTTTTTGTATTTTTTCATTGCTGATCAAAATTAAATCCAACTATAAGTTATGTTGGCCTGGAGTGTCATGGTATGTGAGCCTGAACTACTACTAGAACCAGGCCTCAATTCAATACATATGTGATTTCAAGGTCTGAACATCTATGGAGAGTGAAAGAGCTACATTCGAAATCTTAAATTTACATTATTTAGATTCAAGCTTAGTCATTACATGATATTAAAGGAACAATACAACATGGTGGCAGAGATTTATTTTCATGATCACTTTGTTAAAACTTCCTGTAGCAAAATTTTCTACCCAACAAATGAAGTATTGCAGGGTCATGGTTGTCACAAGATTTGAGTCTCAATTACTATAGCACTCATGCCTCAAATATGGATAGATATTTCTTGAGTAGAAAGACTAGGTATAATATTAATGTTTATGTGATAATGTTACTCACCTCATATCAACATAATTATGTCAGTACCATTGGAAGTGTGATCTCTCAGGCCATGAACTAAATTTTTTAATAAATATTTAGTTATTAAAAGGACTTCATTCAACTAATAGCTTTTGAAAATCAAAACATATTCCAGTTTATCATTTTGGTTCTTGATTTTTTAATCTCTCTTGGTAGATTCGTGTAGCAGCATTGGATGATGGACCACAAACAAGACGAGGCTCAGCTGTGGTATTTGTAGATGTTACCAGAAATTTCAACAGACCAAACTGGATTGTTGGTTTGCCAGCTGCTTATACTGTTTTGGAAACAGCTGCTGTAGGCTACTCCCTTGGGAAA
>MUZC01000037.1:566122-606746 GCA_002072015.1 Radix auricularia | reverse complement strand
TTAGAGCCTATGACATTAACAGTACATTGAAATGTTTCCCTACAGATTGCCCTTAGAGCCTATGATGGTGGTAAGCCCTCACTGTCAGCTTACAATGTGTTCGTTGTCACAGTCAATGGAAACCTCCAAGATCCTCAGTTCCAGGTTCCTTCAGGTGGAAATTCTTATACAGCTACCACTGAAGTCTTGGAGAACATCAACTTTAATGACAATGTCTTTACAGTGTCAGCCACTGATGGGGATGTTGTAAGTAACCACTAACAAGTAACCATAATATCAAAACACACACTTTTGGCTTTATAATTATTTTATTATGGCTCCTAAAATTATTTATCAAGATTGCGTGCTTACTTCAGATCAAAACTTTACAAAATTTATTGAAGTAACAATATAAAAATTAACAAAGTTATCAAGTTTCATTTAAAACTGTTTCTCTGTTTAACTAGTTTAAATAAACTTTTTAATGCTTATTAAAATTGTATAACATGTCTATAAAGACAATGAGTACATGTATTTAAAATAAAATAAAAATGTTCACAATGGTTAAGAAATCGTTTGTTATCAAACATGTTATTTTAAAAGGGTAACGCTGGTAGTGTGAGCTACTACCTTGTGGGTAACCCTCAGGCAGCCATGTATTTTCAAGTCAATCCTGACACTGGTGTTATCAAAATTAGGACATCACTACTTCAAGATACAGCTCTGCAATACATTGTAGGTTATCTATTATTCACATCTTGTACAATATTTTTTAAATCGTAAACGGCTTCCTGGTTTCATTTTGTCACATTAAGTCTATAGTAACATCTAAGCACATTTATTTATTTTTTTTTCAACTGTAATATTTAAGATTCGTGACATTTTGCTGATTAAAAATGTATGATACCCTTTAAACTGGACATGTTACATTACATGTATGATAAGAAAGCAAGAAGCCATCTATTACAATAAACATTAGTAGATTGGAAGCTATGTCTTAAAATAAAGATAATCTTATACAATAAATATATTTATGAATAATACAATAAACAATAGCATTTGTATGAGTCTGTTATAATATAACTGTACATTTTTTGTACATTTTTGTCAAAACATCAACATGATAAAATCAACTTTTTGTTTCAAATTGATCTTTTAAAGCAATCTCTCACATAAACTCTTAATGCCCCAGAATGTTTTTGATAAACTTCCGCCTCAGTCCCATAAGGATTTCTCATATTGCGATCAACTGGTTATGAACACTTGCGAGGGAAATGGCCACCATTGCCAGAAGTCGAATACATCTTCTTTCATGCACTGAAGAGTTTTTACTTTCTTTGATTTTGTTTCTAAAGAGACTTCTATCGAGGTGCGCATTACCACACTTAGGCATTAGAGACCAGCCGCGCATTAACACGCTTTGGGGCATTAAGAGTTGACATAATATTTAAACTTCCACAATTAATATCTCATTTCTTTGTGATAATATTGTTGCTGGTTTCCTGTAATAATTTATTTTGTTTTTGTTTCAGTTGTACATCATTGCTAGAGATAATGACCCAAGCCCCAGACAGTCAGCCAACACAGCCACTGTCACCGTCAATGTCTACAGGAATACATTCACACCACAGTTCAATAACCAGCTCTGTAGTAATGTCATCAATGAAAACTTAGCTGCGGGTCAATCTGTTACTAGTGTTACAGCAACTGATGCTGACAGACAGGTACCATTATGTCAGATTTTAAATAAGTACAATCAAGGTGTACATTAGTCACAGTTTTTAATACTTTTTTAAAATTAGTATTTGTTTAATGACAGTAGTTTCAGTGAAATTTGATAAATGTACATTATTTGTACAGAATACATTTGAGACAGTGAGTTATGAGATCATTGGAGACGGAGATGCACTTGGTTTCTTCCAATTGACTAACAGATTCTCAGGATTAGTCAGCCTGCGTAGTAGTTTATCTGGTACAACAGCTACTATGTTATATGTAAGTATTGAGCTCATATCCAGTCCATTATATCTGAATGTTAAATATTAAGTTTCACTGTACGTCATTATGTCTCAAATTTACCATCTGAAACTTGGGGAAAAATTCAATCTGAAATATTTGAATTATAATTACAAGACTTTATTGATTTTCTTTATTAAGTACAAGTTAATATAAATACTCGCATTGTTGAATCTAACATTAAATTACCCATTTGTTTCAAGTTGAGGATTGTTGCTAAAGATAATGGTCAGCCTCCCAGGAGCAGTACAACAAATTGTACCATCACAGTCAATAAAAATTTGTCTCCTCCAAGCTGGACTGGAGTGACTGACCCAAATAATCCAGCTTATGTTTTCACAATTAATGAGGATCAAACCATTTTTGCACCTTTTGGACAACTGTCTGCAACAGATGCAGATTCTCAGGTAGGATTAACTTAATAAATCTAAATTACCAGCAGTACTGCTTCATTTTCACCTCTTTTATTTTTTAGAACTTCTGTAGTTGTACCCTTCTGTAATCTAATACTGCTGTCATCTGCCAGTTGGGTTAAACTTTACCTTTCATCCTCAAATAACTATTTATATGTTTGACAAGCGTAACATTAAATCACTACACCTGGATGGAAATACTTAAGGATGGGGAGAATAAATTCTAACTTGGAAAATCAACAACAATCTAATCCAACATTTAGATGTACATAGAGATAAAAACACTATTTTTATTCTATCTTATCTCATCTCTTGCAGGCACTCCTTCTGTACAGATATCATTGTGTCCTACTTTTATCAATGGTTTTTTGTCTAGTCTAGCATTTTAATACAGAATTAAATGATGATGGCGTGTTGGTTTTTATGGTTTGAACAGGCTTCTGATCTTTATTTTTGTTTTAATTTTGGCTTGTATGCAACTTAGTGTTGTTTTCGTCGACGAAAACTAAAACTAAAATCTTCGTTAACGAAAATGTTGACTTTTCGTCAACGAGAACTTAAACTAAAACTAAAATTAGCAGCAAGACTAAAACTAGACGAAAACTAAATCTGGTAGACAAAATACTGAATAAAAACTGAAACTAAAACTCCCCAACGAAATAAAAACTAAAATCCCCATTTATCGTTCTTTTCCGGTACTGCGGACGAACTGTCTATTCTACAAAATTATTATGAATTATGACCTAGGACATATCTAATTTCTTTGATGATCGCGCATGCGCATCAAATGGCGATAATCAGTGCTGCCAGCGCTAGGTTTTTCAACTAGATTTAGGTGGTTTTTTTTGGTTTTTTTAACTCGTCTTGGTTTCTAGGTTTTTTATTTTAAAAAATAGTCATAATCTAGTTTTTTTTTTTAATAATTGTTTTTTAAATAGTAAATATCATTAAATATGCGATTTGCCGAACATACACGTTTACTCGAAGGCGATAAAGTTGTTATGTCATCAGTAATTCCAGCACTTATGGACACAGAATATCATCTTCTGGAGGCACAGTCTGATCAAGTTCTGGACGCATCACTAATGGAGATAACAGTCAACTTTTTGGATGGTTTTAGGCGGCGATTGAGTTTGCGTTGGAACCAGAGTCTGATATTTTGTAACCTAAACCTGACGCTTGCCTGCTTGATTCTACAACTGTGTCAGCACTGTTCATTTCAGGAAAAGAGCATCTTCTAAATCCAGCAAAACAGTTTGTGTTGCGAGAAGAAACTGCTTCAGCAACAGCAGCCGCAGTAAGTGCACAGTTTGGTCAAGTGATTTCAGTGTTGGTCAGCTTATTCATAACCGGTGAGTGTTGGTTCAACAGTCCTGAGTACATCTGGACCTCCTCTCAAGCGCTTCAAATCCCTGACGCAACAAATTGCGAACACCGCACTAATCACTAATATTATATCTGCAGTTTGTGGGCCTGAAGACGAACTGGAAAATTATTTGTTGCACTATCAAGAAACTGCCACAGCAGTCAGTGAGGATGGCAATAGTTTAAGCTATTGGCAATCACAGAACATTCAAAAAACGTTTCCGTTGCATGCACCATCGGCTTTAGATATATTTAATGCATCAGCTTCGGAGGCTTACGGGGAGAGAAATTTTTCTCTTTGTGATGATTTGCCTACTGGGAAAAGAAACAGCACTAATCAGAGTCTTGAAAAACGGGTCTTTCTTAAGCTGAACAGTCATTTGTTTTGATGTTTAGTCTTCACTCTTCAAGTGAACTGTTGTTACCTAGTTTAGTTTGTTCAGAGTTCTAGGTCTTAGAATGAATACATTTGTTTTAATTTTGACTTAAGTTTTTGGTTTCTTATTGTCATTAGTTGTTTTTTTTAACATGCACTGCAAGTTTACTAGTCTACAACATAGTCATAAATTGAGTCATGGCATTGGCACATAACACATTGTGATAATGTGACTTATAATGTGACCGTGGAGTGAATGGAGCTGTCATCTCTGTGACTACTATTATTATGCTTCAATCTGTTTCAACACTTGGTCATGAACAATGATGTTATTAGCTATTGGTGTTTACAAGACTAAAACTAAAAGTGAAACTAAAAAGAATAAGACGAAAAACTAAAACTCAGGTGTTTTAGTTTTAGTCGACGAAAACTAAAACGAAAACTAAAATTGGGCCTAAAACTAAAACTAGACTAAAACTAAAATTATTACAGAAAAAAAGAAATAAAAACTGAAACTAAAATAGGACCTGAGACTAAAACAACACAGATGCAACTCTGAATTTGAGCAGACTTATCTACCATCACATTGCTGTTGCTTTAAAGTACTGAAGCTAGGAGACAAAACAAAATTTATCAAATGCTAAAAAAAGGGTTTTCAGTGTACTGAAAAATAAAAATAACAACACAGAATGGTGTGAAAATAGTGTTGCTGTTTTTTTTTTAAATAAAATTTTAGAAATGAATACTGATATTTAAGAAATAATCATTTATTTTTTCTTTCAATTCAGCCCCCTTATAATGTACCAGAATTCTATTACAACCCATCCAGTCAGGCAGCTCTTACGTTCTTCAGAGTCAGTGCTGATGGGCAGGTGTCTGCCATTGGTAGCCTCACAGGAACCAACACCAATACATACACTGTAAGTTTCCTTTAGACCATTAGTTTTAGAATCATCTTTTGACTAACATAAAAAATTGAATTTATTGAAATGGTCTGATTGGAATGAAAAATTAATTTTAAAAAAGAATCAATAATAAAACTTAAACTAAAAACTGACAATTTAAAAAATATTAAACAATGAATTCTTACCTACTAACATTTTAAAACAATTTCACCTAATATTTTCTCATTCAATATTTTTTTGTTTAGTGGAGTATGGGTTTGAGAGACAGAGGAATTCCAGCTCTAAACAACAGCCGCACAGCAACTGTTCAAGTGAATATTGTAAGGAACAATGCCAACCCAGCATTCACCAATTGCCCACCATCTCCACTACCAACAGTCAGAGAAGATGCTGCTGTCAATACAAGACTTTTCCAACTAACAGCAACTGATGCAGATCCAGTAACTACAGTAAGTGAACAATTGTTGGAGTTATTTGAAATACACAGAGTTCATGTCATTACCATTTAATTTGATCATTTTATACACCTGGAATTTTCAAGTGTTTAGCTGTTGATATCAGTTTTCTGGGTTATGTTTTAAACTGTAGACTTCATTCCAAGAATCTTGACCACATTAAATTTTATAAAACAATAGAAATTATATCTTAAGTTTAACACCATATTCCCTAACATGCAAACTTTCTAAACATTTTAATGGACAACTAATACATATTCTATTTTTAACCATTTGTCCCCAGAAATTTGGAAATATTACTCTTCAGATAATTGGTGATGACAATGCAAATGCCTATTTTAATATTGACGCTAGCAACTTTGTTGTTTTATCTCAAAGTCTAGCTTCAGTAACCAGCACAAGATATCAGGTATTTTATTCTAAATTATATTTAATCATTTAAAGAAGTTAAAAAACCAAGCAGAGAAAACAGATTAACCAACTCAGTTTAACTTATGTCTTATAAAGTTTTTCTAAAACTTATCCCTCAGTCCCATAAGGATTTCAAGTGTATCTTGCAATGAATTGGGCTATGAATTTTAAAAGATTGCTGAAAATGTATTTATTGTCATACTCTCAATCATACTGATTTCATCTTTTAGGATAAGCTTATAGAATGGTTATTTTATGTACACAATAGACTATCTTGAGTTATTACCATTTTTACCCGTAGTTTAGTGTTATTTTTTTTTGGAAAAAAAGTTTTTCAAAATCAAATCTTCAAAAAAGAAAGTGTAAAAGCTACCACAACACCTTGCGAAATGCGGATAGCACTCGTGGAGAGTACACATCGACTTTCACAGATGTCGACTAAATCTTTTCTCATGCTATAGAGAGATTTTTACTTTTACTAAAAAGAGTGCTATCGAGGTGCCCTTTACCGCACTTCAGAATTATAGGTGAGGAGCTCATTACCCCTCTTTAGGTTTTATTGAACAGCCATTTACCTGCCTTAATTTCATGGTTTTCACAATAAAATACTTTAACAGCCAGTACTCTGCCTTAATTTCAAGGTTTACTCAATAAAATACTTAAATAGCCAGTACTCTGCCTTAATTTCATGGTTTTCACAATAAAATACTTAAATAGCCAGTACTCTGCCTTAATTTCATGGTTTTCACAATAAAATACTTAAACAGCCAGTACTCTGCCTTAATTTCATGGTTTTCACAATAAAATACTTAAACAGCCAGTACTCTGCCTTAATTTCAGTTGAGAGTTCAAGTATCAGATCAGGCAACACCTCCCAGACAGAGCCAATGTGTTATTCCAATAGATGTGAACCATAACATCAACCCACCAGTGTTTACTGTGCCATCATACAGTACAACTATTTTAGAA
Source organism: Radix auricularia (assembly GCA_002072015.1). Classification (NCBI taxonomy): domain Eukaryota; kingdom Metazoa; phylum Mollusca; class Gastropoda; family Lymnaeidae; genus Radix; species Radix auricularia. The sequence goes on along the minus strand of MUZC01000037.1, from coordinate 599,857 downwards.
AATGTACTGCCAGCCACCTCCATCCTCAAAGTTGTGGCAAATGATGCTGATAAATTGGTGAGTTATAATATTCATTTCTTACGTGTTGATGCTGTTCTAAAATCATGTATATTTATAATGTAGTGCATCAAAATGATTTCAAAGTATCTATAAATCATTTTTTTAAAAAAATAGTCTTTAAAAATTCATTAAATTGAATTAATAATTTTAATCAAGTAGTAAAATTTGACTCGATTTTAATAAGATTTTCAGTGTTGTAAATTAAAGCAGTGAATTAAAATGATAATAAAATGATATTGTGACTATATTTAGTTGATTACATTGAAGAATATATTTTTCCCTCAGATTCCTTTCAACCAAGTTACCTACTCATTTGGTTCAGAACTAGACACCTCACTAGCAAGCAACTATTTCACTGTCATGCCAAACAATGGAGACATCCTCCTCCTCAGAAGTTTGGGGCTAGATACCACTAAAAATACATTGTACAGAGTAAGTTGTCATCTATTTATGAATTGTCAATAGTGTCTAAATACCGTTAAAACTTCTAACGTTATGAAAAGAAGATTAAGAATAAACAAGAGCTGCTTTAAATGTCTTCTGTATTGGCATACTAATTATTTCTTCTCTTTCAACTAGTTTACTGTCATTGCAAGAGATGGTGGAGGTCTACAGAGTACGGGAACAGTCAGTGTGACAGTGATCCGCAACACTCAACCAGTCATTACAAACACACAGCTTAACATCACTGTTCAACACAACATTAGTGTTAACACTATGGTCTATGACTTTGATGTCACTGATGCAGACACAGTGGTGAGTACTCTCTACTTAGTATAAAATTTTCAAACTGTTACCAAAGAAATTTACCACATTATAAGTGGAAATATAACATAATAAATCAATCTTCCACTGCAAAAGAATAGAATTTATTTGTGTTCTAATCTCACTATCATTATTCTTATTGAAAATGTCAACTGTAAAGCTGTGTTTCTGTATATTACATTGAAGTAATAAATTTAACCATTGAAAGGAATCCAAATTTATTGACACACTTTTGACAAATTCAGAGTCCATTTAATGTAGAGACATTTTCTCTACTTGGTGAAAGTGCTGCATTGAGATACTTTACCATCAACCCTGTCAATGGGATGCTCACTCTTACCCAGACTCTCCTAGGATCAGGACCAGATACCTTCATTGTAAGTTTGAAATATTTTTATCTTATACTTTCATCTTTAGAAAAGATGTGGAGGATACATACTTTAGAGAAGCCTCTTACTTTGTTAGTGAGGATATCTCTAAATTCTGTAGTTACATCTTACTTGTTCCTTTATTTCACTCGTGCTCATGAATCAGTGGAGCAGACATCACTCAACAAGTTAATTCCTTTATTTTGGTTATAACAATGCTTTTCTCAATCTGGCTTGATCTCAGTCTTGAGATGATTTCAATCAATCCCATCCCTTCAGATGAGTTACGAACTACATCTCAAACTCTGTCTGAAACTGCCCTCCAACTACACTCTCATCAGTTACCACTTCTGAACAAGACTTGACCAGTCCCTGATTCAACTCTACTGATTAGACCTAGTTCAAGTTGTACTCCCAGTAATTGTTGCAAACTGTTCTCACCACATTTATTTGTTTTCAAATCTCTCTCCCTTAAATAGAGAAATGAAACTGCTGTCCCACAGTTACAAACCACCTAGCTTTGATTTTCAGATTCTGTCCCAAGGTTACTTACCCCACCCAAGCCTTGATTTTTCTGTGCTTTCATTTCATTCAATGACTTTGGTCATGAATGCAATAGATACTACAACAATCTTTCTGACTGGTAATTTGCATGTTACTCCCACCTGATTTTCTAACACTTTAACTTATATGAATGTTTTTAGACACTTACTTTAACTATAAATAGATAACTTTAATTAGGTCATTGACTTAATGGTGTTGACCTTCCCCAACGCACATCCTCTCCACAATGCTCATTAAATGCAAAAAACTTTGTAAAGACTTTTAAAGAATCCTTCCAATAGTTCTGTTCATAATAATTTAGATTGTGTTTGTGGTTGTTTGTTTGTGAAGCCTTGTGAGTCCAGCCCCAGTCTGAAAGTATACATGTACATAATAATAAATAAAGACACCTGTTAATTAATTTATTTCCCTTTTTTAATCAATGAACTGACCAAAATGTTTTGATTATTTAATAATTAACAAATAGAACATTTTCAACATTCCCTTTCACTTAAAACAAAGTCTTGAAGTCTTACACCACTTCATATAAAATGCTGCAGGAACTTATGTATCTTCACTGTGTGCATCTTTAATCAATTAATTATATCTGAGCAATTTAGATTACCTGTAATTACTTAAACTAAATTATTTTATTAATTTTCATCATATAATATTGACAGTCACAATCTTATATTTTGTTTTAAATCCCAGGTCAACGTCAGAGTCTGTGATGGTGGAAATTTGTGTGATAACAGGAGTTTGACCATCAACATGGTTCGTAATTTTGTCCCTCCTGTGTTTACAAGTGTCAGTTATGCAACCACCATTCCTGAAGACCAGCCAGTGTTGTCATCAGTTATACAAGTATCAGCCACAGATTCTGACCTAGCTTCCCCTTTCAATACATTCACCTATCGACTGGAGTCACCCAATGATCGCTTCTCTGTGGATCCTGTATCTGGAGTTATTAGTGTGAAAAGACCACTTACTGGTGAAACTAATGCTTTCTTTGATGTAAGTATTTATTTAGTCTCAGTAGTTATAGCTAGATGATCATGAATTATTAGCATAGAATAAATTAAGTATTGGAAATTGTGTGTTTATTGTGTTCTCTGGCAAGGATATCAGCTATATTAGTTAAATTATTTTTGCTAAATTTATTGAGGTAGAATCAAGTAGACATCTTTACTATTTTAATTTGTTAAATTTTAAATTTTAACTACGTAAATTTAATGACAGTTATTAACCTATTTTGTTTTTGACAATAAAATTTTAGTTCAGAGTTGTTGCTGAAGATGGTGGTAAATTATTGAGCCTTCCTATTCCTGTAAGAATCAACATTGTTAGAGATTTGTCCAGCCCTGTTTTTAATGTAGCAAGCTGTGATGGATCAGTAACAGCTGATGTAACTTCAGGAGTATTGGTATCCACAGTTACAGCTACTGATGCAGATACTCAGGTAATTCTAGTTATTCTTGAAGTTATAAACAATGAAAAACATTTTCATTATTTTGATAAACCATAAACTATAATAATGTGATGAATAGCCTCCTTGACTAAATATTTTAGCTTATAAATTTAAAATAAGTTAAGGTAGAAATTTATGACATATACAGTCAAACTTCTCATAACGAGTTTAATTCATTCCAGTCTTACTTGTTAAATGAAACACTAGTTATACAAAACAATTTTTTCCCATTAAAATCAATGTAATAGATGATAATCTGTTCCATGCTTAAAACATACTCATTAAAAAAAAATTTATGAACATTTATTTCAATAAAGTTACTTATGAATTGTTGAAGAGTGAAACAACTAGAATACAAAAAACAAAAAAAGTAAGCAAAAATATGAATTAATGACAAATATTTATTCCTTTTAACAAAATAAAGTCCTTTTTTTTGGGTCTACATTTCAAAATTTGACTAAAATGTGTAGTAACTGTTTCGTAGACATTCTTGACACTCCATTTGAAGCATCCATCTCCTTAATTGTTCTTGAGAATAGTGCAGAGCGTTGATGTTGGCCGATTGTAGTTGCGCGCAAGATTAGCCATCTTGTTCTGGCTTCTCAACATTTTTTTGTTTCATTTCAAGAGGTTTTTTTTCTCTCTTATGATTGTCTTCTTGTGTTTGTTTTTTTTTTAGACATTTTAGCACAGATTATTAACTTTGTACATTAAAAAATTACAAATACTACTTCTTATAAATACTAAATAATCCTATTCTGCACCTTTTTTCATTAAACACAACATTTATTTTAATTAAAGAAATAATTAATTAATTTAAGAAATTAATTTTTTAAAGTTGTTCAGAGGTGATGTCTAAACATAAATCCTAATTACAATGAATATGAACCTAAATATATTTATGAAAATTTTTAAAGTTACATTTTTTGCCTTAAATTTGTTATAGAAATAAGCCTCTACACATTAACAAAAGTATGTTTCATGGCAGTAATGATATCTACAGAATATAATGATATCCTTTTTACAGGCAAATTTCAACACAGCATCTATCAGATACTCAATTATTGGTGATGATGGAGCTCCTTCATTTTTTACCATTGACGAAATTAATGGACAAATAAGAACATCAGGAACTGGAATAAGTACCAATAGTGCTGACTCTTATAAGGTGAAGGTTCAAACTGGAATAATTAGTTCATAATAACATTAAATTAACATAAAATTTTTAAAAATATGCCACTATTTTCTTTTCTCCTATTGCCTGGTTGAAACATAATGTCTCTGTTGGGATTTCCCCACCTGATATCTTTTCACTCATTTAGCTAAGAGTGGAGGCCAGGAGCGGACTTAGCAAATCTGCAGTTAAGGTGTGCACCATCACAGTCACCAGAAACCTCAATGATCCCAACTTTGTTGTGAGCAGCTACAATGCTAGAATTTTAGAGATACAAACCATCGGAGTCTCCATTGCTCAAGTCAGCATTTCTGATGCAGACTCTAGTGTAAGTATTGCATTGAATTTTAATACTTATTTTATGTTATGATATCAATGCTATGGGAGTTTGGTGAATTGAAATCCTGAAAAGATGTTAAATCACTTATGTTATGACATAAACTTAATACAATTATAGAAGCTTTTAAAATTTTAAAACTTACAACTTTTCATTTGTGGAACAAGATGGCTAGATTAAACTAACATGCAGTTATTTCAGGGTAACTGTTTAAATTATGTTATAGCTTACTGACAAATTTTTTAAATAACTATTTACAATGTTTTTTTAAAGGCTCCAAGCAATCTAGGAAGTTTTAGCCTTTCAGGCAATGCACAGTGTCTAGAATACTTCCAAATCAATGATCTGTCTGGTATTATTTCTGTACGCAAAGATTTAAGACTTAATACTCAGCGACCCTCCACCTACACTGTAAGTTTTTTTTTTTTGTGGTTAATTCTAGATTAGATTAGAAAGATAAGAGATTAAAGAGGAATTTATACATATTTAGTGCTCCATCTTTTCGAATCACTGTAATTTTTCTAAAAAAAACTTTCCCTTTTCTTTTGCAGTGTACTGTTAATGCAACTGATCGAGGAATTCCTCCACGCCGTGCAACAAACACAGCTACTGTAACCATAACAGTCATTTACAACACAGCTCCTTCCTTTGACAGAGATGAGTACAAGGCCAGCATCTCTCGTACCATCACAGACAACACAGTTATTGCCACATATACAGTCACTGATACTGATGTAGATGTAAGCATGTGACTCAAAAAACTTCTGTCATATATATTATAATACTTCAAGTTAAAAAGATATACAATGATTTAAATATTGATGATGAAAAAATATTTTTCTAGTTTTCACATGTTAGTTATACTCCTTTTTTTCATATTATTACTATGTATGAAACCCTGAAATTTTTTAGATATGTATCAAATAGGATGGGTAAAATAAAGGTTGAGGAATAAATATTTTGTTCTGTAAAGTTTTGCTTTGTTACTTAATGATATCTGGTTTATTTGCTACAGATCCCATTCAACCAACTGAGAGTTTACCTGTCTGGTGGTACAGATGCTAGATACTTTTCTGTCAATCAAAACAATCAGGTGGTTGTGAGGGACACAGCAAGCATGGCTTTGGAGAGTGACACCAAATACTCAGTCAGTCCATAGAAGATTATTTATACTTTATTTTTATTTAGTTAAATTGTCAAAAGGAAAATTTGCTTCACAAAGTGATAAATTAACTTTTGGCAAGTAAACTTCTTCTACGTATAGTTTTGGATATACCTCAAGGTGATTGGAAATACATAAATCACATTTTTGAATATATAAAACAAGAACTTGTTGATATCATATTTAAAGAATTAGAATCTCTATTTCCCCGTAAAACTCCTATTTTATCCCACAGGTATTCATCACAGTTGTTGATGGTGGAGACCCTCCACTGAATGATACTGCCATTGTAACACTGACAGTCAACCGTAACATAGAGACTCCAGTCTGTACCCAACAGAACACTGTAACCATCAACTTCAACCAGCCCCTTGGTGTTCCTTTAGTTTATCTCAATGCTACTGACAGGGACCCCACAGTAAGATTTAATGGTCTACCAATACGCTAATACTGATATTACCAATTTTGTTTGTTGCTGCCGATATGATTATTTGTTAAAACAAAAACCAGCGCCGATATTTGATGACGTCATTCTTAAATTTATCGCTTGTAATTATTTATATTTTATATGTAAGGCTAATGGTTTAATTAAGACAAACGTAAATTAAGAAACAAATCATTCAATTTCAACTTTATAAGTGTGTGTTGATTATGGTCAAAGGAGTCTGAATAACAGATTTTAATTTTTTTTAATAATCTGAAAATTTTTTGTTAAACAGTTTGAAACCATCAGATTTGTTTTATCCTGTTTAATTTTTCATGCATTAGCATGTTTACAACTATGCTTTAATTAACTTCATTTGGATGTTTTCATGTAATTATTTTTCAAAATTATATTATCACAGCCTCCTATGAACACAGTGACATATTCACTGATCCAAGACACCAATACACAGTACTTTTTAATTGAGTCAACCACTGGAGCAGTCTCTCTCAGAACTCCATTGCCATCTAGTGGAATTACTGGTCTAGTGGTAATTGGAAAATGTTTAAGCCAAAATAATTGTCAAACTGCTGCATTCATTGAATAATTTCTATCTTTATTCATTAATACTTTTATTAAACTTTTTCTTTGGGTAGCAAGATTCTTACAGTTCACCTGTATACATATCAACAATTTTAGATGATGTAACAGCAATGTGTGTTTATTTCCTTCCTTTAGTTGCAAGCTGTAGCACGAGATGGAGGCTTCCCGTCACTGTCCAGTACATGCACTGTACAAATCAATATTGCCACCGACTCTGCTACTCTTCAGTTTGATGTTACTAATCAAACTATTCAAATACCAGAGACATTGCCAGTCAATTCCGGTATAGGTTTTGCTACAGCAAGGCCTACAGTAAGACTCATTCTTAGATTTTAGTTGAAACCCTACACTTTTGAAAAGCTCAAATTAGATTTTTGGACTAATTTTGGAAACCTTTTTTTTATCTTTATTATATCTTTACTTTTCAACTGTTAAATCTAAGTAAATGACCTTGCAATTTAAAAGGGACATTATTAAAGCATATTTAACAAGTATCTAATCAATATATTTCAGCCTGATATTACATACAGTGCAGTGGGTATTGACAGTGCTACAACATACTTTGATATCAACCCAACAACCGGTCAAGTTTTTGTCAAGACCAGCTTGCAAAGGGATCCATCAAAAAATACCCTTTATACCGTACGCTACTTTTTAATATACTTACTTTTTTGTTGTCAGCTGCTTGAAGGACAAATATTTATAGTAGGGCTGCGGTTAATCGGTTAAAAATTATCAATTAAAATTATTTTAATCAATAAGATAGCGATTAAATTGAAGAGGTTGCTTTAAATAATTTTTCTGATTTTTTAATAAATGATTCATTATTAATAATTAATAATATTTTGCTTTTTTACATACAAACTTCTCCATTTAAAAAAGAAAAAAAAAGATTTTTTAAGTGTAAACTTTAAAATAAGCTCTTATAGTTAAAATGTTAATTGCTTCATTTTGTTACTTCCCTTGAAATTTTCAGTTTAACTTAATGACGAATTAATTATTCGTCAATTTTTCAAAAGTTAACTATTAAATTTAAATTAATTGATAACACACCTAATTTTAAGTCTTTATTCATTTAAATAACCCTTAATGTCTGATTCTCATTTTTGCAAGTTTTTCTTTATTAAATTCATTACAAAAATGTTTGTTTTTGTTTGAACAGCTTAAAGTTAGAGCAGTGAAAACTTTCCAAGTGACAACTCAAGAAGCCTTTGGATTTGTTATCATTACTGTTAGTCGTAACTTGAATGGCCCAGTCCTGTTTCCTAACAGTCTCTACGAAACAACGATCAGCTTTGATTCTTTCCTGGGAACATCAGTCATTCAAATTAATGCAAGCGATGCAGATGGGGTACGATCAGGCTGTTTTATCAAATCTGTTTATATTTGTAAATTATATATATTCACACTGTATATTTGAGGCCACAAATAGTCTAAAACAATGTGAAGGAAACAATGTAAACCTTTGGGGTAATGAAAGCTTATAAACAAAAATAGAATTTTATATGTAATTTCAGTTTTCTTGTATTGGATGACATTTACTCTAGTGATTGTTGTTTACCTAACCTGCTGCCTGGCACATACTTCTAGATTATAAAACAATGAATGAGCACATCTAAAGCCATGATAAATATACATGAAATTAAATGTTTGATCAGCATTTCATGTTTTTTACACATCAAATGTTTTATCAACATTTCATTTGTAGTTACTTCGAATGAAATATTTAAGCCACATTTCATCTTTCTTGAGCTACTTTTCCATTAAAAAATTACTAATATATAATGTTAACAGATGAAATTAAAAAACCCAGTGCTTCTTTCTGCCGGAACATAACTTTTTATTATCACTGACAGGAATTTTTAGTCTCACTTCTTTTTTTTTAGATTGCGTTCCGGTACCCTTTTTTAAAAAAAATTAAAAAGCACTACCAATAACAAAAACCCCTTTACCCCTCTAAAGAACTAAAAGCAAAAATATCAAATGAAATATTAAATAATAAGAATGTAAACAGATTTAACAACATACACGTTTCTTTAAAATGCTAAAATATTTTTTGTGTAATTAGATTTAAAATTGTTTAATTAAGCATTTGCAATTTGTAAAATCTAGATGTGCCCCTAACATGTATTATAGTTTTGGTTTCTCATCAAATGCACAAGAATGAAATTATGGATGTTGTAAATTACAGGATAAGTTGCTGTATACAGTGCAAGCACCTACTCAGGGATCCAACTACTTTGATGTCAGCCAGGCCTCTGGCCTTATTAGTGTTGCTAGACCTCTCACTAATATTCCCACCAACAGAACTCAGGTGATAAGGGTCAACTTTTTCAAACATTACATTTCTTAACAAATAATCATGGAATTTCAGCAGTAGTTTGCTTTTATTATTTTAATCAATTGTATAAAGTAGGTCACCACTAATCTATTTAAAATTAATAACGCCTCTTTGTGAACCCAGCACAACTATTTAGCAAGGAAATGAAAGTCTCATGTTGGTTTTTGTTGAATGTTGTGTTCCTCAGTTCAATGTGATTGTGAGTGACCAGTATCCCTCGGGCCCAAAGACTGCCACAGCAACAATTATAATCAACATTGTTGGTGACCAGCCTCCAACTTTTGTTAATACCAACACCTATGCTACGACCATACCTTTCAACCAACAAGTGTCTTCCAGTATATTTAAGGTTTCCGCAGTGGACCCAGATCTTAAGGTAAGAAATGATTAAAATCACACAATATTTATTGTTATTTCTTTGATAAATAAACTATTCAGTGATAATATTTAATGATTAACTGAAATGAAAGCCCCAAAGAGGACATTCTAAAGTATTCCATGTTGTACATAAATATGTAAATTTCTTCTGTGTGCATTGAATAATAAATCACCTTCTTATCTCTGAATGTTGCTCTATTTGAAATTTTAATGATATTTAGTTGGAAATAAATTATTGAAGATCTTCAAAGCTTTATGTTACACATATATGTCACTGGTTAAAGTTGAATATAAATTTTTAATAGGCATGGTGGTTTAAAAGAACCTCAAATATATTGATCTGTTATTCAATAAATAATGGTATATGTACTAAGTTACACCATTCACAAGAATGTTTTCCCCGATTACATCGGCTTTGGTTTTCTATTAAAATGGAATCTTTTTTTTCATGCTCAGTAGGAAATTACTTTGAGCTCCATGTTATACTGACATTGCTTTGTTTTCCCAGGGTTCCATTGTGTATGAAGCAAGTTGTGGTTTACTGTCTGCTCCTAGTTATTTTAATGTCAACTCTAGTAATGGCGACATTACCGTCAGGTCAAGTGTATCTCCTGACCTTACCACAGTCTATCAGGTATGTTCTGATTTATTACACATTTATTTTCATTTATAGAGACTTCAATCATTGAAAAAAAAAATTTTCACGTTTCATTTTCAGTTATTAGAGACTAATTTTAAAAAAATTAATTTTCAAATTTGCCTCATCTCAATGTTAAAGGTTGTTTAATTGGAAAGTAATGTAAAACAAAAAAATACTCCCTCTCGCATCTTTAAAGTTAAGCCTGTTTCAAGGACTGATTCTTTTCCATTTACTAAATTTCATAACATAGTTTTTTACAAACCAATTAAACCTGTTTGAATTGCTTTGGAGATATTTCTTCCCAAATTATTGTTAGATCATTTAAATGTTAATTCAAATATGTTCCCTTTTCTTGGCAATAATAGTTATATATTCATCATTGTATGAAAAATGAGTTACAAAAGTTTAAATCAGAATAATGGGAAAAAATTTTAAATCAATATTATCAACAAAACAACAAATATATCTGCTGAAAGCCTTCTTTGACAAACAAAACACAAAATGAAGTTAAGAAATGTAAAACTTGGCTGTGATATAAACTCCAAAAACAATTTAATCTCAATTCTTCCTCCCAAGTGTAAATGAAGTCTAATTTCTTTATTATCATTCACTATTGTCAATGAAGTTTTTGTGATTAAAGCTAATTTGCTGATTGTCATATTATTAGTAATTTCTCTGAAACATAATCTGATCTAACATCAAAGATGTGTCAACTATTTTCCTTGCAGCTATGTCTAGTAGCCTATGACTCTGTGAGGCCCAACAATAGAGCCACAGCCACCATGACTATCACAGTCAATCGTAATCCCAACAGTCCAGCCTTTACATCTACACAGTACACTGCTAATGTTTACGAAATTGAAAACTTTGGAACTGAAATGTTTAACATTACAGCTAGTGACCCTGATGGAGTAAGCTTATTTTATTATACAATTTTTTAATCATTTTGTTTCAAAATTCCCTTAGAGATATTTATTGTCTATTGCTGCTTTGCAATTTTAATTCTTATAATGAATTTAGTTGTCTCTAAAGTCTAATGAGAAATTTTTATTGTTTATTATCCCAGTATTTCCCTGCATAATTTGCTCTGTTTATATTTCAGCAAAATGTTGAGTACAGAGTTACCAGTGCCAATCCTCCAACATGCGCAAACTATTTTAATCTCCACCCCAACACAGGTCGTTTCACAACTTCTGGTGATCTGTATCTTACAAGACCTGCAACCCAGTGCATAGTATGTTTTTTAACAATCACAATGTATTTACAGTGGAACCCACTTATCTCGAGCTCGCTTAGGTCGACCACCCCATTAAGTCGACGGTTTTTTTTGGAACCGCCAAATTCTCTCTTTGTCTTAGTATTTTCTCGTCGTTTAATTCGATTTTTTTAAGTCGCCGAAACCTCATAACACGAGCACAAAAAAGGGTCAAATTTGCCACTTAACATCGGTTATCTCGATGGCCATGGCCAATCGCCAATTCTGAAAATGTTAGCTATGATTTCTGTCTCAACATGGTCTGTTGGTGACGTCACAGCCCACTTGTGTTTTGCTCTCAGCGCTGTATTTCTTCGAGTACTATGGCAATGGCCCTCAAGGCCACGAAAAATATCAGCTGGCGACGTGTGCTGGTGACGTCACAGCCCTCTTGCATTGAGACCTGTGTCGTTAACTTAAATCGCCAGCTTTTGAAAATGTTACTTATCGTTGCCACTCACCATATCACTTCCGTATTTTCGCGCGTCTTATAAAAAGTTTTACGATTGGTTAAGTTTATGCTAGCTAACCAATAAAATTGATCGTTCAATAACAGTTCACAAAGTAACTGCATATATACGATACGTTTCAGAGATGTGTTGGAGAATAATAAAAGTTTTTATCGATAATCGACGTTGGTTTTTATTTTAAATTTGTAAATTTCTGCTGTCAGTTGGTGCACATATACCTTTTGTTGTTAGCAAACATGTATGTAGAATTTTATAGCATGCCGATAGCTTCATCAAACAAATAACGGCAATGCTGTTGTGTTTAAAAAAAAAACTCTTAAAACATGTGCATGAACATTATCATTTATTAACGCTAGTGATGTGACAATACCAAAATCATAGGCTCCCCAGATTTTTAAATATATAATATAACAGACTAAAGACAGTTTACCCACCCCCACTCTCAATCTCCCACACCATTAATGTTGGTTAGTCCTATTAGCATCAAGTTACCGAAGGAATTTTAAGCTGATTGGATCGTATGGAAAATAAAATGTACCGTGAGCAAACTTGTTGTCATTGGCAACCATTCATCCTTCAACCTCATTTTGACTATTACATGCACTGTACTACTGCTTTGTTCACATAGTTTCATTCATAACAAGTGGCCGTGTGCAAAAGCCATTTAACTATTGGTTAGAATTAATTAAAATATGTCAAAGTTGAAGGTTCAAATGGAGTACCTAATTTATTTGTGTACGTTTATATAGAGAATAGTTCGTTTTGTCATGAGTCATATATAGGTCACGATACACCATTATTTGTGTAGCTTGTAAGGAAAATCAAGCAAGTGGCTTCGAAGGCACGGTATGGCTCAATCTGGGAATCGCCGCAAAACGGCGATATATTTAAACTTAAACGGTCTTTTAAAACGAACGGTCTTAACAACCGTAAGAAAGAGTGAAGAAATAGGGTCCCGATATTCCTATAAGATTCTGATTAATCGTCCCAACGCACAACACGTACATAAAGAAATTTCAAGCGCATGTTAATATTTTGCCGCCATATTGCTTTTCGCTTTAACTCGATCATCGGTTATGTCGATGCCATTTTTCATTCCCCGACGCCGTCGACTTAAGCGGTTTCGACTGTACATATAAGAATACAGTCATAGTACAATCTAGTATTTTTTAGTGCTGATCTGTACATCAAAAACTTCATAATATATCATTTTAACATATCCCTTTCATTAGGTGAACCTACTTGAAGTGTCTTTCTATACTTTGTTTTTATTTTAATACTTTCCTTAATTTATCCAAGTTTTCAAACTAGTAAGTCTGAAGAAACTCTGCTTCTGTCGTACATCCCTATCAGGATGCTAATTTACATTTCTAAGTATATAGTTGTTGATTTTTTAAACATATTTTCAGTTCCAATTTAGTGCCACTGATCTTGGAGTCCCAAGCAGATCTAGTTCTAACACAGCTCAAGGAACTATCACATTTGTTAGAAATGACTTTAGCCCAGTGTTTCCCAGTCAAGAATACACAATTAACATCAGTGAAACACTTCCTGTCTCATCACAAGTCACTGACCTTGATGCCACAGATAATGATGCTCCGGTATGAATGATTTTTACATTTTTGTAAAGAGTTCAAAGATTTTGTATGAAAACTTGAAATCAGACAGAATATTACCTATGATGTTAGGGATACAATCACTTTCCTTATTCCATATGCAAGAAAAAACACATTAAAAATCTCAATCTTCACATCCGGATGTCGGACCTGGATGTGTTGCCTGAGGAAACAAGGAAAACTAACACTCTAGACATAAATCATGATAAGAGTAGGAGGTAATAATCTTCTGTATAGAAGGAACGTCTGACAGATCAGATCAGATACTCGGTGAATGCTGGGTCCCTTATACATAAAAGACCATTCATGGCGTATATGGGGGTTTATGGGGTATATATATAGTAGAGTTAGTATCTTACAATAATAAATCATTCTGACAGGGTAAGAAATTTAACACAAAAAAAATCAAAATTCACTTAAGATTTTAACAGATTAAACAAATTTTGAAAATTCTTTTCATGAATTTAAACAAAACCTTTTTATTTCAGGAGCTGTACTTTGGGAGTGTAGATTATACAAGAGTTGGAGATGATTCACCATCCACCATATTCCGTGTGGACAAAGCTACAGGAATTATCACCCTTAATTCCAGTTTACTCAATTCAAACACTGCCAGATACACTGTAAATATTTTATACTTATTAGTTTTGTTTCTTTTATATCTAAATAGGTTGTTAATAAATGTTTCTTTTAATTAAGTAATTTTGTTAATTTTCCCTGTTTCATGTTAGCTAATCAAGAAATAATTGAAACCTTTCCAATAAAATATTTTGTTACAAACTTTCATCACTTAGCTTGACTTGCCTGGATTAAGAAATATATTTTTACTTCTAACTGGGCAATTCAATGCAACAACAATCTAATACAAAACACAGGTGGACACAGTAATAAAAATACTTTACTTGTTCCAGTCATAAGAATAAACACATAACAATCCTCCAACTCCCTGTCTGTTATTTGGATGTGGAATGGGCTGCTTGAACAAGTAAAAAAAAAACAACAACAATACTCTTTCAATATTTGAAACTCTAATAAAAAAGGACGGCTTGACACAAACCATGGATAAGCATAGGAGACAATAATCTCCTGTATAGGAGTGTCTGCAATCAATAAGATAACTCATTTACACTTATGCTACAATTTTTTTTATGAATCTATTGTAAATTTCTTCATTATTTATTACAATAAAATACAATTTTAAAATGTTAGCTTGGAAGGCAAGTCTTAAATTTGTCTACATCAGTAGCTCTGGTTTACAGACACACATGATTTGTTTACATTTGATCAGGTGTTTGTTGTGGCTGCTGACTTTGGACGCCCCAGACTAAGTGGTACAACAGTCGTCTACATCAACGTAAACCGTAACCTGAATAGACCTGTCATTGCACCTAATCAAGACACAATAGAAATAGCAGTGATTGAAGATGATCCCATAAATCTTCCAATCTTCCGGTTTACAGCCACTGATGCTGACAGACCTGTAAGTTGTTTGATGTTATAATTAGTTACCTTTACTATACATTTTTAACAGGCATCTGTCAGGGGTATGAGAACCTCTGCGGTTTTGAGTTGTATTTTGCCTGGTCACAAGCTCATGTTTTGAGCTGTGAACCAAGTTCACGTGGGAATGTTGTTCAGTCCACGCAAGGTCTGTCCAGGCCCACGGGTATATAACTCGTGGGTGTCTCGACACACACAGACGGACAAGGAGTTATGTTGCAGAGAGCAGTGGGGTGTTGACAGGTCACCGGTGTCAGAACACGAGAATACCCGAACTGTTAGAGTTGCCGTGTTGGCCGGCTGGACTGTACGCCGGGTCTAGATTGTAACTGAGAGACACGGAGATATGTGTTAGTGAGAAGACCAGAAGTTGTACATAGTTGACAAGGGTCTATGAATGTAAATAAAGATTGCTGTTGAGAAAAGGACTTGAGTTGGATTATTGTACAACAGTTGTTGGTGTGAACTCGGGAACCTAAACCCTAGGCAACGATACCCGACAGCATCTATTTGATATATAGCTTCTAGTGAGAGGAATTTCGAATTAGAGTTTTATCAACAATTTCATCTTGTGGCCTTCATTTATTTCAACTTAGTCTATTCATTTAAACTTATTTTGAATTTTTTAATCCTATTGAAATAGAATTAAAGTTTATTTATATCTTGTTACTCTTAAAATCTGTCAGAAATTATTTTGATCAATTTGAATAGGGGATTATTGAGTGATGTGGGAGGTGAAATATGAGAAAAGATAAAACATTTGGGTGATGTGGGAGGTGAAATATGAGAAAGGTAAAACATTTGGGTGATGTGAGAGGTGAAATATGAGAAAGGTAAAACATTTGGGTGATGTGAGAGGTGAAATATGAGAAAGGTAAAACATTTTTGGTGATGTGGGAAATGAAATATGAGAAAGGTAAAATATTTGGGTGATGTGGGAGGTGAAATGTGTGAAAAGGTAAAGCATTTGGGTGATGTGGGAGGTGAAATATGATAAAGGTAAAACATTTGGGTGATGTTGGAGGTGAAATATGAGAAAAGGTAAAACATTTGGGTGATGTGAGAGGTGAAATACGAGAAAAGGTAAAACATTTGGGTGATGTGGGAGGTGAAATATGGGAAAAGGTAATTCATCTGGATGATGTTTAAATTTCTCCACTTGTCCACATTTTTTACTTTTATTGGTCAGTTAAACTGAAGCTGATAATTTCATTGTCTATGTTATCAGGGACCACAGCAAAGTGTAACATGGAGCATCCAGTACAGTAGCCCCTCAGACAGCAGATACTTTTCTATCAATAATCAGGGAGAAGTCTACAGGAATGTTCCCTTGTACATTGATGAAACCAACAAGTCACCATACACTGTTAGTTGCTTGAACTTATTCCATGGAATAGATGTTATCAACTGAGTTGTTTTGTTTTTTTAAATACATTTTTTATGATTGTTAAAGCAGTGTTCATACAGATGAGTGCATAAAAATAATTATGTCTTTATCTAAAAACAGAGAAAGACATTATAGTCATATTAAAGTTTTTTTAAAGCAAGGGAATAACTTGGATTAATTATTTTTTTTCTTGAAGAATATCTATTTAACTATTCTGATACTGTTCTAGAAACAAATCAAGGTAATTTACTCTGATACTGTACTAGAAACAAATCAAGGTAATTTACTCTGATACTGTTCTAGAAACAAATCAAGGTAATTTACTCTGATACTGTTCTAGAAACAAATCAAGTTAACTTACTCTGATACTGTACTAGAAACAAATCAAGTTAACTTACTCTGATACTGTACTAGAAACAAATCAAGTTAACTTACTCTGATACTGTTCTAGAAACAAATCAAGGTAATTTACTCTGATACTGTTCTAGAAACAAATCAAACAAAACAAAACTCATCAATTTTTATCTTCAAATATTATTATTTGTTTTATTTAGTTTACCGTCTACGCTACCAACAATGATGGCTCTGGAATGAACGACTCGATCCTCTGTATTGTTAATGTGATCAGGAACTACTATCCTCCGATTTTTACTCAAGATGTCTACACTGTCAACAATATCAGCTATCTCGTCACTGTACCATTTTTAATTAATGCGCCAATCTTTGCTGATGATAGAGATAACTATGTAAGTTTTGAATTTATTAGAAATCAAGTCTAGCTGTGTAGCTATTTTGTCCAATAATAACAACAAAGTAACGGAGAATGAAGGAAAAGAAAGAGGAAAATAAAAGCTTTAAAATCAATATTTACAGAAAAACTTAGTTTTTATTAGCTGCAACGTACACTGCTTGAAATAAAGCTTTGTAATAAACATTACATTTTTCCTCAAATAAATTAAATTTGTCAAAGAGAGAATTCAATTTCCAAACAGTAGAACTGGATACTTTTATACTGGTTTGTTTTAACTTTCTTTCTAGACTCGTTTCCAAGTAGCGAAATATGAAGTCATCAATGATGGAGTGTATTCCCAGTACTTTAGTATCAATAATGCTGGCCAACTTCGACTGGTTCAACCAATTACCCAAAGAACAGAGGATCAATACAAGGCATGGGTTCAAATCTTTTGAAACTATTTCTTGTTTATATTCACTTCTTACAACTTTTCTGTCTCTTGATTGTTTCCTAGACTTTATAATAAAACTCTTTCACTACTCAATCCAGGTTGACATTGTTTATATTCACTTCTTACAACTTTTCTGTCTCTGTATCTTGATTGTGTCATAGACTTTATAATAAAATTCTTTTCACTACTCAATCCAGGTTGACATTGTTTATATTCACTTCTTATAATGTTTCTGTCTCTGTATCTTGATTGTGTCATAGACTTTATAATAAAATTCTTTTCACTACTCAATCCAGGTTGAAATAAGAGCAGTTGATGGAGGCACTCCCCCATTAACTGATGAGGCCACAGTTGTCCTAAACTTCAATCGTAACCAACAGAGACCACTATTCACTACAGGAAACCAGACCATTTCTCTGTATGAGGACCAGACAACTGCAGTTGTAGGCAGAGTGGCTGCAGTGGATAATGATCCAACAGTGAGATTTATTTGACAATAATAACAGTTACTACGAGTCATTTCGTGGTATATTGCAGACTGCCATTGTCAATTATCACCTTTTTCTTGGATACAAATCTCTGAAGTATAAGTTTCCTAAAGTTAGAATTTGAAATACATGATATATGGAGAAATTTTAAACCCTTATTTTTATTAAGTATGCATACAAGTAGTCATAGGGTCTTAAAAAATAATGAATTAAAAATTTTTCTTTGGCTTACATGCAAGGTCTCATCATTATTCTAATATTGCTACGTCATTTTGTCTCCTGTTACTATATTGATTTTTTTCTGATCCTATGTCATTTTGTCTTCTGTTATTATATTGTTTTTTTGTCTCCTGATCCTATGTCATTTTGTCTCCTGTTTTTATATTGTTTTTTTGTCTCCTGATCCTATGTCATTTTGTCTCCTGTTACTATATTGTTTTTTTTTCTGATCCTATGTCATTTTGTCTCCTGTTATTATATTGTTTTTTTGTCTCCTGATCCTATGTCATTTTGTCTCCTGTTATTATATTGTTTTTTTGTCTCCTGATCCTATGTCATTTTGTCTCCTGTTACTATATTGTTTTTTTTCTGATCCTATGTCATTTTGTCTTCTGTTATTATATTGTTTTTTTGTCTCCTGATCCTATGTCATTTTGTCTTCTGTATCATTCTATGAACCTAATTGTAATGTAACTAATTATGGCCTATTTGTCTGGTGAAAATATTTATATACTTAACTTGATTATTTTGCAGTCACCTTACAATCAGTTTGGCTTCACACAAATTACTGCATCAAATTACTTCAGTACAGACTATAACGGCAATATCTATTCGATTAATCGACTTAATGCTCCTGGAACATCAGACAACTTCACTGTAAGCAACTTACAATACTCTTAATAACTCAATAAAATTAGTGGCTAATGAATTTTTTAGTTATTTTTTTATTTAGGACACTGAATAAATTGAATGATGAATAAGTGAATAAATTTAGAAAATGTGGTGCAACAGGTCTTAAAAATATCTGGAATCTTTTGGGGACTTTCAAGATTTTGAAAAGATTTTTTAAAAATAAATTTTAAAAACTCTCTTCAATTGTAACACTGGATTGCAATTAATAATACATTTTTAACTAGTCCTTTACTCTGAAATTTCTATGTAGTGATCATTAATTTAGTGCAAAACTTTTCTCAACTGAAAATTCTAAAATAATTTTAATATTAATTTGATTCAATCAATAAATTTTTGCATAAACTCAATAACTTAGTAATCAAATTGTGCTTTTTGATTGGAATGATTCTGTGCAGTGTGGCAAACTTTTGATTGAAGTCAGTCAGCACAATGCTGGTATTTCCTGTTTAGTCTTATATCCCTGTGGTACTCGGCATACAGGATGTAAATTATATTTAAGTTGACACAGAGTAGTCTCACCATTACACAAGTCCTCATCTAATGGGATCAACTTTTACCTTGTTTAACTGGATTTCCTTTCAGCTGCAAATAAGTGTTTGTGATCGAGCGCCTATTCCTCTTTGTGCCCTTCAAGACGCGTATGTCTTTGTATTTGTGATAAGAAACAACCATGCCCCATATTTCCTCAACACACCTTACAGTAGAGATCTGCAGACCTTCACACCAGGTCAAAATGTGCTGACAGCCAATGCAACGGACGATGATTCACAGGTCAGCTTATAAATACATATAGACTTCTCCTACATTTGTAAATGAGTTATATGGCATAGATTCAGCTGATGATCCAAAGGTCAGCTTTTATTTACCCATAGACTTCTCCTACATTTTTAAATTAAAAATTATATGCGTAGATTCAGCCAAGACCTTACAACCATTAAAACCAATGAAGAATGGTCCAAAGTTACTCTCTGTTAATATTTTACAATTGTCTGTGCAGAGCTACTAACAGTACTCTGATATATTGTCATATTTTAAACATTCTTGTAGGCAACTCGATTTGGTCAGATCAGTTATGCCCTGATTGGTGATGATGGTGCTCAAAACAGATTTATAATTGATCGCCTCACTGGTGCCATCACTGTGTCCAATACACCTGGCAGTGGACAAGAGAGCCCATTTAGGGTGAGTAGCATTTCAAATGTCTCTTACTCTGAAGAAATGTTTAACATAGGTTGCAATATTGTTTAGTTACAGGAGAACTAAATACAGTGGAACCTCTCATAACATCCACCTCTCATAGTGAGTGATACACTTAACGAGCAAAAAAATTCTGAAATAGTTGCTCTCTTAACGAGCGAAATTTCGCATAATGAGGTACGCAGACAGGGGAAATCCCATTTTCCTGACATTCATTTGTAAGCTTGTACTTCCATGCCGATTCCTTAGTTTGTTTAAAGCGCTCTGTCTATTAGTGTTTTACAAATTTTGTGTTCAGACAGTATTCTAAATTTGTTTATATGCTAAGTGTAAAATCCTGTGCTAAAATGTCTTTGAAGAAAAAACCACAAGAAGACAATGATAAGAGAAAAAATAACTGTTGAAATCAAATGTTTAATCATTGAAAAGTGGGAACAAGGTGTGAGGAGGGCTAATTTAGTGCACACATTCAATCAATCAACATCAATGATCTGCACTATTCTCAAGAACAAAGACAAAAATAATTGATGCCCAATGGGAGTGTTGAGAATATCTACGAAACCAGTATGAACCATTTTCATCAAATTTTGAAGCATCTGCAAAAACAAATGTCTTTAGACAGTTTTCTAGTTAAAAAGGATTGATTATTTGTCATTAATTCAATTTTTTATTTATGTTTTTTGTTTCAAATCTATGTCATGTTCCAAATTGTTACACTTATAACAATTCAGTAATAAATTAATTTGAATACATTTTAAAAAAGTATTTGAAAAATGAGTATTTTTTCAGCATGAAATGCATTTTCGTATTTTACATTGATCTGTAAGGAAAAAATTGCTTTTTTTTAACAAGTGCTTGCTTTATGGTAAAATTCTGGAACAAATTAAGATCGTTATATGAGGTTCCACGGTACTAGATTTCCTAGGCAATACAACATTTTCATAAGTTATAATTTAATTTTAGAAGTGAATTACTTAAGTTCTTAGATTAACAAATGAAGCAACATTGTTCTACAGCTGCGTATTCAAGTTTGTGATGGTGGTAACCTGTGCGCAGTGACTGTGGCAATAGTCACCATCTCCACCAATCAGTACGCTCCAACACTGGATCTACCAAACTATGTCCAAACAGTCCCAGAGACCCAGCCTTATGGTGACACCATCATTGATGTTGATGCAACTGATCAAGATGCTGCTGTGAGTAAATGTTTGCTAACATTTGACCAACTTATTGTCTATTACGATTGTTTTCCTAACTAATGTATTACTAAATTGCAGCTACGTTTATTGTTTTAACCTTGTTTCACTAAAGAAGTTTCTTATTATGTTACTTGAATTTTTTAGTTTTATAATAAGTTGTTTAAATGATACCTCAGTATTAGCTGCAATGTTATCTTGAAAGCCAAGTCAATGACCAACCTTCAGTGTTGTTTTAGATCAAATTTTTAGATTGGTATTATGTAGCTGTTGAGTTTAATCTTTGTCTTGTCATTTTTCTCCATGGAAAATTAGAAAAGTTCGTTCTGGAGTTCTCATTGAAATAATCATTTTGTTATTGTAGCCTTTCTGCATTATGTCAATTTTGTCTTGTCCAGGCCCCCAACAACCAGTATGAGTTTGAGTTACTAAATGGAACTGTTGTTGATGGAAGCCTCGACTGTTTTGCTGTCAATCCAACCACAGGATTCATATTTGCCAAGAGAAGTCTCAGAGAATCTCCATGCACAGCTAACACTTACAATGTATGTTGGAAAGATCATTCTTAGTTATTCCATTTTATAATGATAATGTAAATAAATAATTATTATTAGCTTTAGTTATAATGAAACAATTGACAAAATTATTCCTTTTGATTTGTGTGGTTGAATCTTGTTTATCATTCTAAGTAAGCTATTGTTTTAATCTTATACAACTTTTACCAAAGTATCAATACTATAAGTATGTTTATAAATATGTTATATACTTGTGACTGGAACTGAAAGTGTTGAAATACATTAAAATTTGTGATATTTTCATTGTATAAATAAATGATGCTTTTGTCATCTTTTCTAGTTCCGTGTTAGAGCCAATGATAAAGGAGTCAATGTTTTGAGAAGTAATCCTTCCAGTGTGACAATTAATGTGGTTCGTAACCAATTCCCTCCAGTGTGGAACACAAAAACTTACAATTTTACCATCCCGATGAATTTGACTGCCAACTCTGTTGTAGGAATCATTACTGCAACAGATCAGGACCCACTGGTAAGTTCATAAACAAAAATAAACAATAGTCGCTTGATACCATGGAAATCTCTTGCAATGTATAAGTTATGGCTGATGGCTGTTAATAGAATTAAATAAATAAGTTATCAATTTGCTTATTTTTAGAGATAAGTTTCTCTTCTCACAAAAAACATTGAATTCACATACATGAAGCTTTTCAATACAAATTTGCTTTTCTGATTTATCTTATTGCGCTTTTGAATTAATTTTAAAAGTCTTTAAAATGAATGCTGATTTTATTCTCAGGTCCCATATGGCACTCTCAGTTACAGTGTAATTGGTGGAGGCAACGGCAATAGTTATTTTACCATCAGTGCAACCAGTAACAATAATGTGAATGTGATTCTGTCTAATCAAGTTGTAGCCACCACGGTATTAGAATATAAGGTAATATTTATGTGAAATAGTTTAAATCTTTGTATTAAAATACTTTTAACCCAAAAATGCTTAAGGATAAATATTGGTTAACATGAAATAAACCCAAAAAATTAGTATGTATTTCCTAATACCCTTTAACACAAATTTTTGTGTGCTTGGTAAACAATTTTCACTGTACATATACATATTTAACCGAAAGAAAGCAGTGTAATCTATAATATCATAAATAAAAAATGCACTGGTAGATTGCTATTACTTCTACAATATTGATACATTTATGCTCTACAGAAAATGTTTACAAACATGTTAAAGTAGTCATTAAACCTAGAGGCACTAGAGGATAGATGAACCAGGAGCAATATTAGATGAGGCATTAAATTTTCATTTGGGAATACAATAATAATTTAATACAAACCTCAGATAGACGTAGAGATAAAAACACTTTTCGTGTTCCATGAAAAGTGCAAAGGCTTAAAAATTCTCCTCTTTCCCATCTGGAATTCAAGCATAACAAGGGTTCCTGAAAAAACCAATGCAAATCGACATGCTATTAATATTATAAACTGTAATAAATACAAGACTAGACATGCACTATGGATATCAGTTGGACACAATAATCTTCTGCATAGAAAGAACGTCTGTTCTATGCAGAAGATTATTGTGTCCAACTGATATCCATAGTTTATGTCTAGTCTTGTATTTTTATTACAGTTTATAATTTTTTTAAAATATACAAGACTAGACATACACTATGGATACCAGTGGGACACAGTAATCTTCTGCATAGAAGGAACGTCTGTGATATAAAAAATTGAAGACAAATTTAACAACAGTGGACATAAGTTATTTCAGCATTAAAACATTGAGCTTTCCTCATCAGATCTACGTGCTGGTACAAGACAGTGGCTTACCTCGCCAGCAAGACCTCACTGAAGTCACCATCTATGTGAGCCGCAACCTCAACCGGCCATATTTTACCACTTTTGTCTACAATTTTGAAACTTACGAGGACTACCCTGTAGGAGATCCTGTAGGAACTGTGCTACTTGGCGCTGACGACGACCAATTTGTATGAATTATAATTATTACATTGTTACATTAAGTTACAAAAGTAAAAAAAATATATCTCTGTAGGATGTCATTATATCAGTACAATAAATAACCGAGATAAAAATTTTAACTGTATGATTTTTTTATGTTTTACGGACTCTAATGTAGAAGTAAATTAATCTATAATTTAAATTATGGTGAGAAATTAAAACTTAGTATAGTATACAGATTCGTAACTTAAGTAGATGGAATGTATTAGGCAATGGGTACAGAGACGGAGAACATCATTGAGAAGTCAGGCTCTGTTTCAATTTTCTAAATACTTTTTCTCTATGCAGTCTCCATGGAAAGAGTACTTCTTCCGTCTCCTACCAAGCCACCCCTTCTTCACTGTTAGTTCATCTGGCACTGTAACAGCTTACAGAGACTTGAAATTGGATGCCAACGAGACTGACTTTTACACGGTGAGTCTAAACTGATCTTAACTTTTACTGATACAAGAGACTGACTTTTACACGGTGAGTATAAACTGATCTTAACTTATACTGATACAAATTAGAAATTTTTAAATAAGTGATAAACCTAATGATAAAGGTTCATTGGCAAATTCGTATTCTCTGACTTTCAGTATTTTAAAGATAATGTGTTTTGACTGCATGAAGTTTAAACCAAGTTGATTAGCTTGTTTTCATTAGTGATTGATAGAGTTTGATTTTATTTAGACTTTTTCTTACAAGTTATCTCCTTATCAATTTACATAAGTGGTGTCATAAGCTTACAGATAGTTACACAAGATTTAGTATAAAGATAAAAGAATAAAACTGATTGCAGCGCTAGATTATTAAAAAGTTCTTGAGTTAAATTGCTGTAAAGTCATACACACCTTTATTGATTATTGTGTTTCCTGTGCTACAGCTGACGGCTCAAATCTATGATGGCGGAAACCCATCACTTACAGGTATTCTGACGGCCACCGTTAACATTCGTGTGTACCGCAACAGGAACTGCCCAGCTTTCGTAAACCTGCCTCAAATTATCACCATCAATGAGAATCAGACAGGATTGATCTACACAGTCTCAGTAACTGATCAAGATGATAATGTAAGCCGTGCTCTATGAAACTTGACCAAGTTTAGCACAAAGATAAAATATACTTTTATCTAATTTTCTTTTTCTATAAAAATCTTGCTTGAAATGTTAGCATACTTTGAATAATGATTGAATACTATTTTACTTTTATTTATAAATGAGTTCATACATTGAAATGCTCTTGAAAAATGGAACAGATTCTAACTTATCTTATTTCACATGATGTTTTGTTGCATGTGATCTCATGTATTGTGTGTAACCTTATCTCCAGGTCCGCTACAACAGGACCACAATTACCCTGGTCAATGACAACCAAGTAGCAGTTTATTTATTTTTTGATGTCAACACTCGTCAAGTCACGATTCTACCCCGCTTAGCTGGTGACGTGGCTCTTCAATACCTGGTGAGTTGAAAGCACTGCCATTGGATTAATTGTAATTTATGGACATATATTTTGTGTCTTGTGATTATTTGTTGGTTGGCTTTTTTTACAGACTAAAGATATGATAAAGTAAAATGAGTGTTTAATATTTTTTTTACAGTTGAGATTTACTGCCTGGGATAGCTATTGTGAAGACAAGCCCCAATCTGTGCTGACAATAAATGTGATCCGTAACCTTTCACCTCCAAGATGGCTGACAAACTCGGCTAACATTACCATCTTAGAGACACAAGAAACAGGGGATTCTATCTACAACCTGAGTCCATTTGCTAGTGACTCTGATATAGGGGTAGGTCAAAGTGACAACAATGGCTTCCCTCCCCATTTTGATGAATAATAAAAGGAAGTTCATATATTTTTTGAAGGTTATTTCTGATAAGTGTCAAGGTATGAGAATCACTGCAAGAAGTTGTTGTGACATAATTGTGAGCTCTAGTCAAAGAGTTTATTAAACATTACAATGACAGTGATAGTCACGCATGATGTTAGGGAGGAAGACAGTTGGGCTATATATATAGTGTGGGAAGGGGAGAGACACACAGAGAAGATTAGGAGTTAGTACTGCCAGTTTGGTTGAGAGACCTAGAGACTACAGGGAGAATCATAGTGTTAGTTGGAGTATCTAGACCACCATCGAGGTGTGATCGAGTGTCTAGAGAACTGTCATGGGAATATGCACTTATGTTTAAGTGGCAGAATAGCGTTATACCTTTGATGTACATGAAGCAGTGGTTGTTATTGTATTGCTGACGTGGCTGTTATTGTATTGCTTACATATTAAAGGCTTGAGTTATACATTGACAAGAGTCGAGACTTCGTCTTACTTTATCCAGAACCCAGAACACAACAGTTGGGATGTAAAGTAAACAAAATACTATAAATTATAAAGCCACCTGTTTATTCTAAGAGTTTGTTCTCTTTAATTTTCAGATTGGAGGCCTGTTGATCTATGAGTTTGCTCCCGGCAGCCCAAACACAAACCTAGTCTACTTTGATACCCAAGGCCGAGTGTATTTAAGCAAATCTTTGTTAGGACGCACTGGAGACCCATATCAAGTTAGGATTTTCTTAAAGTTTATCCACACACTAAAAATTACAATTTTTTCAATTACGTTACTTTGAATCTGTGCAAATGTACCCGCTCATATTTCTTATATAGACAAAGCAGACATTTTCTCATCATTTATTACTATTAACATCCCTTATCAATCTCCATTTTAAGGTTTTATTCAGGCTTCGTGATGATGGTAATCTGGTCAGTGGCACTTTCACGCTCACAGTTAATGTTATACGCAACCGTGCCCCAACTTTGACCATCTCTCCATCAACAATAACTCTCAACAGTAGTGTGTCATTAAATACTGAAGTCTTCAAGTGTTCTGGTGCTGATCCTGACCTTGTTGTAAGTCCTTGCTTCATTTCAGCACAGTAATATTATATTTATTAAATTAATATCACAGTGAAGAAAGGAAGTTCTTGTTATGCTAGGAATGAACAAAAAAGTTGATTGCTTACCTAGCATATTATATTAAAATTAATAAAATATAAATTTTCTCAATAAACATTGCTAGGAATGTAAACCTGCACCATGTCATTTCAGAGTGGTTGCTAGTTATTAACTTAAAGGTCATTTTGTCTAAACTATTGTTTAAAATTTGACCCACCAATTTGGTTCATAGCAAATAAGTGTTCTTTGTCTTGCCAGGAACCTTTCAATCAGTATGGCTATTACCTCCTGGGGGATTTCCCAGCCAACAGTTTGTTTATATTGGATGAGCAGACCTGTTCCCTGAGAGTCAATGGCTCTTTGGATTCAAATTCTCAAGAGATCTACACAGTGAGTAGCTCTGATCCTTGAAATTAATCATTCAAATCTCAATAATAAAGCTGGTTTCATCGATCTTAATTTTAACTTTATACTGAATTCATCCAAATAATCTCTTGACCAGAAAATGTATGAATTGAAACAGCTGTCAACTTCACATGAGATGAGTAATGATAAAAAGGGAAAATGACCAACATGACTTTACATATGTCTAAAAATAACAACATCTTTATTATTTCCAATAAATTCCTGTCTGAATGTCTTTCATTAATTTTAATCTTTAGTTGAGAATCCAGATATTGGACAGAGGAACACCACGGCTTGGTGAAATCAAGACTTTGTCCGTCATTGTGAACAGGAACTTGGCTAACCCAGTATTTGGACAAACTGATTACACAGCAACCATCCTTGAGACAAAGCCTGTTGGAGAGACCATTTTGAGTGTTTCTGCATCTGATTCGGATAGATATGTAAGTCAGCACAATATAAATTAATGTGAAACAAATGGGTTGATTTTAGTCATTTTATTTCTATCAGATTAATACAATTTAAAATAACTTTAGTAACTATCTCATAATCAATGCCACAATGCAATAGATAAGATAACAGACTTGAGAACAACTAATATTTTTTATATACATTCATTAAAGATAATAAAATGTAAATAGAATAATAACATAGTTGTTGAAGTTATGAATATGGTATTATTAGTATGCCTTTTTAAAATAATACTTGTGTGGCTAATAATGGATCTATTATTTTACCCTAGCCCCCGTATAACCAAGTTTTTTACAGCATTGTCAACCCAACACCTTACTTTGACATCAACTCGGCAACTGGTGCCATTTACTCAAAGACATGGCAGGTGTACTATCCCCAACGAAATATCACTACATTCACTGTAAGTCAATCTTTAACTCTTAAAGTGCTATAAGGTTTTTGGAAAACTTCCGCCTCAGTCCCGTAAGGATTTCCCGTATTACGATCAACCGGTTATGAAATTAAAAAATTTGCGTAAAATCCATTTATAATATTATTGTCATACTGACTTCATTTTTAAGGCTAAGAATGGCTATTTTACGCATCCAAAAGACCGTACTGAGTTTGAAACAATATTTACCTGTAGTTTAGAACTATTATTTTAGTAATAAAGTATAACAAAAACGTATCTTCGAAAAAAAAAACGTTAAAAATAACGAAAAACATCGCGAATCGAGCGAAAACACTAGTGCCGGCAACGGCCGCCATTGCCGGAAGTCAAATACATAGTTTTTCAAGCATTGAAGAGTTTTTACTTTCCGAGATCTCATTTCTAACGAGATTTGTATCTAGGGACGCATTACGACGCTTTAGGGATAGCGGGAAGAGACGCATTACGACGCTTTGCGACTTTAAGAGTTAACATCTGTCTCTACTTACTACAGCCTAATTTACTTATATCACCGTTTGATTTATTTTCAATTTTTCCTACCACTCAAATTTATCAGCTGTGAATTGATTTTCATATTCTGCATTTCAGTTTGAAGTTAGTGCTCGTGACAGTGGTAATCCACAATTGACAGCAATAAGAAATAGCCAAGTCACAATAACAGTGATCAGAAACACAGCTCCATACTTCTTAAATACACCCTACCAGAGGAACATCTCCAAAACTCACCCTGAGGGTACATCTGTCTTTACTGTGTCGTATGGAGACAACGACAGAGATGTAAGGATTCCTACAGCTTCTTCATTTTCTAAACTCATTTGATAATTTGTTTGATCATTAATTGACATTTCTGATATATGAAAGACATTTTAAGGATGAAAAGTTATAGATTTCATGTTACAAGTTTTGTCTAGGGGCTTTCCATAAAGTATGTCACACTATTTTTGACAGTTTTTAACTCCCCCCTGCCCCTGTCACAAACCTCTCCCAAAGTATATCAAATTTTTTAACAAAAATAAAAAATTTATTTACAAAATAATTAAAATTTATTATAAAACAGTGACTTCTAATAAGGCTGGGCACCCCCCTCCCCCTGTCAAAAACTGTCACACTTTCTTACACCCTTCCCCCTCTCTGTAGCATGACATAATTTATGTATGGCCCTCTATCTCAAACCATAAAATTTCATTAGTTTTTTTAGAAAATGTTTTAGCATTAATATAGAGGTAATTTGAAGTAATAATATGTTTTCAAAAAATTTAGTAAAATAAAAATGTAAATAATTGTATGTCTCTATCAAGTCCACAAGCTAAGCTGACTCATAAAATTAACCTAGATCAGTTGAGATAAGTCCAAACAAATTTTCCAGATATTTAAAATCAGTATTGTTGATTTAACTCAATCCCATTGTTTTCTATTAATAGATTTCAGCCATTAAAAGCAAATCCTGTTGATATTTCAGTTGATTTTATTAAACTCATTACAGATTCCATTTTCTAACATAACATCCGTGAGAATCGTCGGAGATGGCAATGCTCCAAGTTTCTTTGAAATTTCTAGCAATGGCCTTATTACCCTGAAATCTGGAAGCAATCTTCCTGCCTCTTCAATTTATAACTTCACGGTATGATAGTGTTTTTCTTTGTTTCTGCGTCTTTTTTTCTTAAATTAATTGTTTTCTTTATGCATAAAGTCTTTGTTATTTCAAATTGTTGTAATGTAAAGCTATTCACGAGGCTTGTAAAAATTTGATGACTCTTGTGTATTAATGGCCTGGTTCTCCAGATACGAGTTCAGATTCAAGATGGTGGTATTCCTCCCCTGTCGGCTGAAGCTGTTGTTGTCATTAATGTCAATAGAAACTTCTATCCTCCCGTGTTGCCCAGCGTGACCAAGTCCATCCCCTATACCAGCACCAAGGGTTTATTCATCACCACACTATCAGCCACTGATCAAGATGGTGCCGTAAGTTGGTCTTGCATTACTGTAGGCATATACTGGGAAAGGACTACTTAATTCATATAAGGCTATCTATCATCAAATAAATATATTTGACAAATATATCACAGTTATGAAATGATATGATGAGGAAAATCTACACTCCTTAAATGTAAATTTATAATTTGTTTTTATGTCATGCCTAGTTACTTGCAGTTATTGTTAAACTTTCTCGTCTATGGTCAGGGTCCTGAAGGAACAGTCTACTATGAGATACTGAATGGAAATGTTGTCAACAACATTAATTATTTCTACCTGCAAAGAGACACAGGAACACTAACTCTCATAGACAGTACCAATCTGATCAATATTAACTCTTTTAATGTAAGACAACTTATCAATTAAGTTTTTTTTAGGAATATACCTATAAATGCTGAAATTTTAATAGCCAAACTTTTAAAAAAGGGGTGGGGTGGTCTAGCGGTAGTGCACTGGACTGCCGCATCGAGGCAACGGAGAGTCACGGTTTCGAGTCTCAGTCTTGGCAAGGCATTGTGCTAGCCACACAATCTCTTGCTCGTTAATGGTGGCTTAATGAAAATTGTGAACGCTACTTCACTTGCCCTATAGTCCGCCATGGACTGAAAAGGGATTATTTAATTATTATTTAACTTAACAAATCCAACAGGTATGTACTCTTGAAGTCTTATGTTAAATAAAGTTTTAGATTAGTGCTGAAATACAAATCTTTATATTTTAAGAAAGAAATTTGTAATTTTAGCTTTTAAATTTTGATAACTTGATTGCAATCATTTATTTTGATCTGTACTTATAGTCTCAAAAATAATGTATTTATTATAATGTAATATATATCTTCTAATCGGTATAACTGCGAATGGAAATGTAACTGGTTATCTTCATCAGATGAGTAAATGTTAGTATCCTGTAACTAATATACAAGAAATCCTTGACATTGTAGGTATTTCCATCCATGGAGGAAAGTAAATAAATGAATAGACTAAGAGTATTGATCAAAACTAAATGGCTGTCATGTCAGAAATGTTTATTTTCTCTGTGTTCAAGTTTGGTGGTAATTGTTTCTTTCAGCTGACCGTCAGGGCTTACGATCAAGGTCTCCCACAGTTGTCAACGACAGCCACTGTGACAGTTGTTGTAGAGAAGAATGTCAGCTCCCTCTCTATACCCAACTACGACTGGACTGTGGCAGAAAATGCTGCCAATGCTACTGTAGTTGGCACAATACAGGCTACCCCTGCTGTGAGTTGATGTTTTAGAAGTAAAAAATATCTGCCATGAAACACTGGATACTCAACAAGATTTGCTATGCTGACGTGTGTCAATATATTTTAAAAGGCTGTAAATATCTTTTAAACAGTAGCAGGACATGATGTTTTTGAAACCAGTGGCAGAACATGATTGTTGTAGGGCTATGATCTTGTAAATATTTAGACCCTAGCCATTTGGTATTCAAAAGACTTCAGACTATTATCATCTTGATTTTGACATACTTCAAATTGTTTCACTAAATATTCATTCATCTTGTATTTTTGATGCACATTTTTTAACAAAATTAATATATAATAAAATGCATTTTTTTCCACATGAAAAGAATTCTGTGTCCTATGCCGTTGTGGGTTATCCACCAGCCACTAATTTCTTTGGTCTGAATGCAGCCAATGGCCAAGTGGTGGTCATTAGAAATCTAACAGGCGACCTGCTTACTCAGTACACTGTAGGTATCACTGAAAAGAAAACAGCCCTATGATTTACTTTTTAAAAATTTTTGTTTGTGCACAGATTTTGTTTTAAAAGGAATGGGAATATCAGTACTTACTTATACACTCAGCACCATAATTGTCCATTGTCCCCAGATGATTGTCAGAGCCACTCTCAACACTGGACTGACCATCTTGACAGCAGATTCCACCATCACCATCAATGTACAGAGGAACCTCAACCCACCCATATTTACCAACACCAACTATCAGACAACCATCCCAGACACCACAGAGATAGGATCTAGTGTTCTAACTGTGACAGCAACAGATGCAGATGGGGTAATGACTTGTACTCCTGTCTTGTGTCTTCAAGTTACAATTTAGTCTTTTAGTTTCATCCAACTTTTGAAGTGCATATTCTAAATATCAATCAAAGAATATTGACAAAAACTTGTGCTGAAAATGTTTGAAAGAAAATAACTTAAAAAAAACAAACCTATTAAATATGAATGTTTACACCATGCCTCCCACTAAGTAAACTAAAAATGGTTGTTTTATTCAAAGGATGTTCCTGAGTACTCATTTGTCCCCAACTCTGGCAACTTCACATTT
Source organism: Radix auricularia (assembly GCA_002072015.1). Classification (NCBI taxonomy): domain Eukaryota; kingdom Metazoa; phylum Mollusca; class Gastropoda; family Lymnaeidae; genus Radix; species Radix auricularia. The sequence goes on along the minus strand of MUZC01000037.1, from coordinate 567,323 downwards.
TTCTACATCCACCCTCGAACTGGGGTCATCTCACTGATCACGTCTCTGATTGGTACAACAATAAATGAATATAGGGTAAGTTAAAGGACAAGGTCATTTTTGTTTGACAGCAAGTGAACATTTTGTAGGCTTTGAGTTGAACAGTAGAAACACAATATAAAACACCAATAACTTTTTGGAATGGGTGATGTAATCTTGTGACTCTTTTCTTCCAGTTCCAAGTTCAGGCCAGGGACAACAGTAGGCCAGAAAAAATTGGTACATCCAATGTCCTGATAACAATCCTGAGAGACAATGCTCCCCCAACATTCTCAGCAGTCCAATATTTTGGGAATGTCAATGAAGCCAGTACAAATGGTTCTATGGTTGTGACAGTAACAGCATCAGATGTAGACCTAAGGGTAAGGTTTTATTTGAAAACTTTGATAATGATCCCCTGTAGGGGGGTGGAGGATGCGGGATATTATTTTCATAAACAATCAATTTATGTCTTTGATCTGAAGCATTGTAATAATGCATTTGTCCGTTTATTCTTTTATTAACCTTCAGTTATATTTGAGCTGAGAATTTCAGTTTCAAGAGAGAATGATATAAAATTTCCAACATTAGAAGCAAGGAACACAATTTTTACCTAGATGATTAAATAATATTCATGTTATTTTCATTGTTTTAATGGTAATACCTTCAGAGTAATTCAAAAGTCAAATAAATATAAGTATTGTAAAAAAAAGTTCTTGTTAAAAAGCTTATGAATGTTTCCTTATTAAGTCAATATCTTTGTTGACAGGGAAGACTTGCTATTGAAATAAATGGAATCAGCACAGCTCCTGCCTTCTTCACTTTGGGTACAGTCTCCCAGTTCCCTGCAAACAAACAGGCCACTGCAGATATCATAGTTCAGGATAGTGCTTATATTCGTCAAGACTTTGTCTCACCCTATAATGTAAGTAATTTATTATTAGTTTAGAACAATAAAAATAGTTTTTCATTAAAACAAAATAAGTGTCTCTTTTAATTAATCTACAAAATTGAAGAATGTACCATGGAAAATGTTTTCTGTACTCTACAAAGTTTAAGGAATTTTCTGGGTTTTGACCAGTGGCGTAGCTACAGCTTTTGCCGCCCGGGGCGGTCTCCAATATGCCGCCCTTTTAAGGGCCACCCATAAATGACGTCACGCACCGGGGGGGGGGGGGGGGGG
>MUZC01000037.1:531590-566107 GCA_002072015.1 Radix auricularia | reverse complement strand
TCACAAATTTGACGTCATTCAAAACGCGCAACTTTAAATAAAAGTGACACTGATAGAGATATATATGATTTCCCAAACTTTATTCAGAGTGCAACCTTAAATTAAAAACATATTTAAATGACCAAATAAAAACAAAAAAATTAAACATGCTCATTTTCAAATACAAAATACTGCTTGTATGGGTGGGGGGGAATCTTTGTCACGTCACGTTGAGGAAGGGGTCTTATTTTTCGTTTTGTGACGCCATGTGGCGAGGGGGCAGGGGGAGAAAAATCAGCCGAAATCACGTGACGTCATTTATAGACGGTCTCTTAATTAAAGTTAATCATATGATGGTTTTTATAAATTAATAAGCATGAATAAATAATTGTAATTGAAACGAAGTACATTGTAAAAGGTAGGGAACAATTTTACGATTGCATGCCCTATTTATGTTAGCAGTAATATAAAAAAAATGCAGTATAAGATGATAAGACCTATAAATACACATTTTAAAAATACAAGATAATTGTTTTGAAGGCCACAAGAAAGATATGGGGTCACAACTCTCCCCCCACCCCAAATGACACAAAAGATATTCCAAATTTACACCCAAAAAACATTAACAATTAAAATATGCTTTTATTTTTTATTTATAAATATATGATTTTTTAAAAAATAAAATAAAGAAATTATATACATCAGTATGTAAACATATTTTTTAAATTATTTATAAATTTACTTACTCACCTATCTTTCATAGTCGAAAAATCGTTTATTAATTTATCGAAATTTATATTATTTGTAATATCATGTTACACTGACAATATTGCAAGATTTTGTAGTCTTAAATCACTTATTGTGAAGCGAAAATATTTTTTTTTCAACTTCAGTTTGGATAAGCTCCTTTCACAATTAGATACACTGATAACCATTGTTGAAAAAAAAAAGTCTTAGCCAAATTGTAATGTTGGGTTAAGAAGTTTGCAATATGTACTGTTCAATACATTTTTATTGATCAAGGGGGTATTTCCCCTCTTTTTAAAAAAAAACATAATGCCTCTTGTGGTGTAGAATGTAGGTACAGCCAGGGCTGGTCTTAGTCTCTTGCAACCTATGCGTCTCAGTGGGCCCAGCGCTTTCATAGGCCCAAACTATCTTAATTTTCACTTATTATCCTTATTAATACCTTATCCCTACCCAAACTGGGGCCCACTCAATCAGTTTCGCATACTAAGCTGCATAGGAACCCCAAATGGCTAAGATCGGCCCCGTGTACTGCCATAAAAACCTGGATCCTTTCTCTTTCAATCTCGAACATTTCTTTATCAATGTAAATAAAGAAATTTATATGATGTTCAAATTCTTCATTTAGAATCCTAGATGGTATAGTATTATACACGAATATTTTATGCAAGGACATGTAAATATGTAAATCTTCACCTCGTTCTTTTATTTATTTTTATAATTACATCTATGTATAAAAACATTTCTCGTTGTACTTCTTGCTCTAAAGATAGAACCATGTCTTCTGAATTTTCCCCACTCATAGTTTTCTCCTTTTACCTTGGTATCTAGTCGATATTTCCAGCTCTCTGTAACAGCGTTCTGTATTAGCACATATCTTTGTTTTATCAAATTGGGTTGCATAGTTTGCATTATTTTAAAAGAGATGGGTTCCCATAATTGAAATATCACAGAAAAGTAAAAGACTGCCATTAACTGAGTAAAATTCCAGCATCTGATCTTGTTTTATTAGTTACTTCAGATGTCAATTTTCCAAGACGCTTTAAATTTTTAAGTTGTCTGTGTCTTTTTCTTAAATATTTATGTTTATGTGGTGTTTATTAACGGAGAAATGAATAATCGTTCATTTTTAATGAAAAACTGTATATTAATGAAAAATACAAGCTGCACGTGTTACTTTAATGCAATAAAAACAAAGTAAATTTAATTTTTAATAAGTTCACTTACAATAATTGTACAAAACCTGAAAATAATAATTTACTACTTGCAATTTAAACACAATATGTGAACCACTATGTCATGTAGGTACACTTGTTAGCGCATCGTTCTGCAAATGTCGAAATTCCACGCTAAAACTGTTGTGCGATATTTATACAACATATATCTGCACCAGTGGTGTTGTGTTGTGTTGTTGCTGTTTTTTTTTTTTTGTGCAGTTTTCTTATAAAAGCGCCATCTGTGAAGTATACCGCTTAATTTTGCAAAAAATAGTTACCTTTTTTGAGCGATTTTAAATTTTTAAACTGCTCTGCGTTAGTTATAACAACCACTATGTAATCAAATAAATGTTGCACGAATCCGTTAATTTAAACTCAAAATAGAGATTCTTTTTGTTTCTCTATGGTTTTTCTCTTTCAAAAGAATAGGGGTGGTTTTCGAGAATGGCTGGGTTTATTTTTCAAATGCCCACAAATGCCGCCCTTTGAATGAGTGCCGCCCGGGGCGGACCGCCCCCTCCGCCCCCCCCCTAGCTACGCCACTGGTTTTGACCATATTATTTGATCACATTTTTGTATTGCACTCTATGAGTGAAAATTCATAAATCGCAATTGTAACATTTGCTCTAAGTTTAGTGTAAATTATTTTATAATTTTTAAACTAATTTCAGCTGAGGTTAATCACTTATGACACAGCATATCCCAACACGAGGGCCACTTCAGTAGTCACCATAACTGTCACTAGGAACCCAAACCCACCAATCTTTGGTTTTCCCAATTATGTGACCACAGTTTATGCCAATATAGCAGAGGGAACTATTCTATTTAATAACATCACTGCTACAGATGCAGATGGGGTAAGTTAAACCAATTACAAAATTTATATAACTACACATTGTCACAAGTAGATCCTACAAGGTTTAGAGAATTTTCAAGCATCTTCTTTAGACTTGAAGACACAATAATTCTTCAGTCTCTAGTTGTCACAATGTTATAGTTGATTGCTATTAATTTTTTTTATCATTGGCAACTAAAATGATATCCATTCACTTTCACCCCAGGACTCTCCACTTCGGTTTACCATTGCTGGTAATGCACAATCTCAACTGTACTACGAGATGAATCCAGACTCTGCTGTCATTCGACTGAAACGTTCACTTCTCCTGGGCACACAGAGTCAAGATATAGTGAGTGATTTCTGTCAAGTGCTTACTTCATTTTCATTCATTTGACCTTTTCATGCACTCCTCGCTTAGGGTTGAATTAAAGGACACCCATATCTTCCACAGCACATAACTAATAAGAATGGTCCTCCACATCGAGCATGATGGACAAACAATAGGACTGAATAAAAGAGCTGCTCATCCATTTTGAACTATTATCACTAAATAAATTTAATTTCTTTAAAAATAGCAAATATAAAATAATTTTAGAAATAGAAAATGCTTTTGTTTAAAAAATCATTTTGCAATTTTTAACAATTTTTTTATATTGCCAAATGTAACTGAAATGTGGATTAGTTTGCCTACTGTTGGGAAAAAAAGGTACAATAAATAAAATTCATGTTTACCCACTTTTTTACACTCGATACTTGCATTATATGACCATCACCGATAATTTCAACAGATTCAGCTACGAGTTTCAGACCAGAGAAATCCAGAAAAATCTAGCACAGCTACTGCCACTGTTAACATAATCCGTGATAATGTACCACCGGAGTTCACCAACATACCTGCTACTGTTAGTGTCAACATTAATGACCCTACACCCAGAAATATCTTCACTGTCACTGGCAGAGATTCAGACCTCAGAGTGAGTCAATAGCTTTATATTTCTTAGCAATAGTTTAAATAATACCATGTCATTGGTCTTATCTTTTACATCTCAACCAATCAATGTGGACTTCAATGTCTCTCATCCCTCACGAGCTAAGATTTCTTTCTTTTTGTTCTAGTCTTTTCAGGTATCAATCTATTTGACTAAGGTTAAGTTAATATGTGCTTTTTCTTATATTTAGACTTCACTTATTATGATAATGCCATTATTGCCTTGGTTTTATTTTTGTACTTCACTTGTCTGCAACAGCATCATCAAATTAATTATCATCATCTGTTTAGTAATAGATTTGGATTATGTCTTGGACAAAGCAATAGTAAATCCCAATGAAAATTCAGGAAAAACAAATAAAACAAATTTAAAATGTGTGTTGTGCACTCTAGTTATTTGAATTACTAATTAATACAGGGAACTCTGACTTACACACTTGTATCTGGCTATGCTGACTTCTTCACACTGACTGGGGCAAATGTTGGATTAGCACGCTCCCTTAAAGAAGATGCCTTGCGACAATCAAGTTATCAGGTAATAATTTCACCAAAAAAAAAAGAATTAGCTTTTGAATAAAATGCCAGCATTGTTGTAGGATGGATGGCTTTTCTTTTTAAAGACCCAGAAATAGGGCACGTTGGTTGAGTGACCAGCTAGCTTGGCTGGCGTTTTGGGGGTCACTGGTTTGAAACTCCGTAAAGTCAGGATTGTTCCTGGAGCCAAGGGTGTCCCTGAGTCCACTTAGCTCCGAATGGGTACCTGACACTATTTATGGAAACTATGGTGGATGGGAATAGGTGGTCTCTCATAACTGTGGCCTGTGAAAACTGTATCCCTTGCCAATATGTTCCTGTAGAAGAACATGGGACACAGTAATCTTCTGTTTAGAAGGAGCATTTGTAATAGATAAGATAATGTCTACCTTGAACTCAAGTTTTAGATAATGCTAGATTTTAATGCTATAATGTAGATTTTCTTTTGTAATCACATAACTCAAGTCTGTAATCTGGTAAAGTTGAAATGAATTCATAAGACAAGGTATGAGAAAATCTGAAAACTAGACAATCATTGTTTTCTCATGCTTTCTTTTGAGTATTTTATAATTTGGGGATATTTTAACGCATTATGCAAACATTAAGTTAAACAAAAGTTTTCTTTATAACTTCAGAGAGATCTTTTTGTTCTCTCTAATCTTAAAGATCCATTTGTCATCTTGTTGAATTATCTGTCCTTTTTCTGTTTTAGAAATGTTTAAACATTTTTTCTAAAATAATTTTTTTCAGCTAAGATTTAGGGTCTTTGACTCAGTATTCCCCAACAGCTATGCTGAACAAGTGTTGACAGTGACAACTGACAGGAATCCAAGCAGTCCTCAATGTACCGCTGCTACAATCCCTGTGAATGTTGATATCAATGCAAGAATCAGTAGTGTTCTAGCCACTGTGAGAGCCACAGATGCTGATAATGTAAGTCTGGTTGGATATTTGTTCGGAAAATAATTTTATGACAGCTGAACTAAATATAATTTTTTAAAGCAAAAGCCAAGTCTAAACAATGTCAATCTTTTCAACTGTTCCAGGACACAATTCGATTCTCATTTGATTCTAATGCTGATCCAGATGATCGTAGATACTTCTACGTAGATCCAGTCAGTGGAGAAATTAAACTAATAGAGAATCTACCAGCTGGAACCACTTCTTACTCTGTGAGTATTCATAACAATTTTATCAGCTGATTCGTGACAATGTTATTTTCTCACATATTTCATATCTTGCACTAATCTCTAACCTAACAATCCCTATTGTGTGTGTCTATTTTTTCCCATATTTAATATCTTGCACTAATCTCTAACCTAACCAAACCCTATTGTTTTGTCGTTCAGTTTACAGTGTTGGCAAGTGATCAAGGCTATCCAACAGCCAAAACATGCGCTACAACACTTACCTTCAGTGTGACTACAGACAAGGCTCCTTATTTCAACCCAGCAAATTATACTTGGGCCCTCTCAGAGAATGCTTTCAACACATCAGCTTTGTTTGAAGTTAGGGGATTTGATGATGACAGACAGGTGGGTCAATATATGCTGAAATAATTTTTGTTTAACATGGTGGAAATGAAAGCAATATCAAAACTCTACATTTGAAAAATAATTTATCTCATATTTTTGTGTTATTCTTTATATTAATAGTGAAAAATGCATCAATCTATTGGATAATTTAAATTATATATTATTCCTGTTACAGTAAAGTATGTTAAATCAATAGTATTATGAATATAAATTCACATTTTGGTAATGATATGACATATTTTTATAGGGCAACCTTCAGTACAGAGTCATTGGTTCATATTCAGCCCCACGCTACTTTAGTGTCAGGAGATCAACAGCTGATGCCGCCAGCTATGGGTCAGTGTATTTGACTGCTGACATCAAACCAGACAATGATTTAGTCTACGAGGTAAACAAACAGGCAGCTATGTTTTAGTTACTGAATTTCAGGTTGGTGTTATGTTGGAGTAACGCTGGTCACATTAGCAAGGCCATTAAGAGCATATTCACCACATTCCACAGAGCTAACATCAAGGAAAGAAATAAAATCCCTTGTCATATCAATTAATCTCATGGTTTACAAAATTTAAACAAGTTGGTGATTTCAATTTTTAAATAGGTCCATATCTCAGGCCACCATACATGACTGAGTGTTTGGCTATATGAACTTCATTCTGGAATTTCTGTTTGGCTCTGGTATTGAGAACTATTTACAAAAGAGAACCCCCCCTTGTATAATTATATAAAGTTAATTTGAACTTTCAGTTAACAAATGAAGACTTAGAAATATACTTAGCGTTAGAGATTAATTTTCACCTTTTCAGTTGTGTATAATTTATTAGGTTAGTAATTTTGATTCTCCAGAATGGCATTCTTACCATCATGACTATAGTCCCCTGACTTTCTACAAATAGTGCTGAAATGAATGCATGGTGGGCTTTGGGTGGTGGGGAGCGGTGGTTCAAAGTTCTCACATGTTGTCGTGGCTACAGGAGAATAAGCATGTCTATTTATAACTTTTTGATTGATTTGTTCATAATGCCTTGATTTAGTTGCATTGCCGCTCACATTTTGCTCTACATTCAGATTGTTGTGGTAGTTTACGATGATGCCAGACCTCAGACAAGTGGCACCACTACAGTAACAGCTTCAGTGTCTCGCAATCCTTCAGCTCCAGTTTTTGCATTTGCTACATACAATGCCACATTCCATGAGTTGGAGCCCATTGGATACAACCCCGTCACTGTCTCAGCTGTTGATGCTGATGGGGTGAGTTGTTCTGCCATGTTATGCCATCATACAGCCTACAGATTGTATTTGTGTATTTATACATTTTATGTTTGAGATGAACTGTTTTCTCATTCTAAACTTGGCTCAGATATTCAAACTATCATTTTTACTTTTATTTTGCTAACCAAACATTAAAAGTAACAACACTCAATTTGTTATTTCCCTCTAGGATACTGTTACTTATTCCTTTGCAAGAACTGGAGTGGATCAAAAGCCTTTAGAGTATTTTGATATTAACCCTACCACTGGTCGTATCACTGTTATGAAGAGACTCACAGAAGACCCCATCAGACAGACAACACCATTTGTTGTAAGTTGTTTAAAAGTGCTGTTTTATACATTCGTGTCAAAGTTCAAATGTTTTTTTTTCAAATTCTAGAAAGTAGCTATTAAATAAACTGTCCATTATTTGATGAGATCAATACATTTCTGTCCGCAGCTGACTGTAATTGCTGCAGACAATCGGTACCCTCAGAATTCCCGCCAAGCTACCGTTAGCCTGTATGTGCTGCGTAACACCTATTCTCCTGTATTTATCCAAACTCCTTACAATTCATCACCTATATCAGAAAATCAGGCTCCAGGCACGACTGTCTTCACAAGAGTCTCTGCCACAGACAGAGATGCAAGAGTGAGTTATAATGCCTTCATTCATTGTTTCAACTAATGCCAAAGAAGTTTATGAATAAATAATAATATATTATTATTATGTAAATAACATGAATTTTTAGCGCATTTTCGAGATGTCGAATGCGCTATTGCACCCGTTTTGTCCGTCCGTCATCACCCTTGATCACAGCATCCATAAGTCCTAGACCCATGATGTATATATGTTTTTTGTATGTCCTAACCTGCCATTTGTGCATCAACACTCAGTTACTCGAGCCGTTAAAAAAACCCGTTAAAACTACCAAAAAACTTTGCGAATCGAGAGGTAACACTGGCGCAGGGAACGGCCGCCATTGCCGAAAGTCGAATACATCATTTTTCAAGCATTAAAGAGTGGTACGAAAACGTGCAAAAGAATTAGTTTTTTTTTTTTTTGACGTCATTAGAATATGTGTAAAAGTTTAGAGAGTTTTACGTCATCATTTGTGGGGACTTGTAGTTAGATTAAAGAGAAAATAAAAATTTTTAAAATGTAAAGAAATGACTTTTAAATTAAAAAAAAATGTCAAGTATATTCATTACACAAGAAAATTCATAAAAATATGTCTAAAATCTAAACACAATTACTGATAACTACATAATGCTGATATCTAACATAAGTACTGATACATAATACGAAAATGCGCTAACACGTCCTGAGTTCCAAAAGGGACCAGGCTTAACATGATTTTTTTTACTTTATCAAGAACAGAGTAAAATCATTTACATATTTTCATTTTTACTACGTAGGATTTATGCATTGTAATTAAAGAGAAATTTAAGTTGTTACTTAACATTCTATTACAAAACTACATTGACGATTACAGAGGATCTATTAACCTTCTCAGTAATAATTTTATTTTATCCAACCTATATTTTGTTTAAATCTATGTTTTTTTCTTAGGGCCCCCTGGTTTATGAGAAAATTACCAATACAACAGCTGCCTATTACTTCAACATTAACAGATCAACAGCAGTTATTACCCTTGGAAATAGCCTTTTGGCTGGAACCTCTACCAATTATATGGTCAGTTAGCACTGATTTCATTGATTACCTCCATCTCCCAGCATATATTAGTTTGTATTTTATATTCAACTTTGAAAGTTGCTATCCTTTGAATTGTTTGTTATTTTACTGAGTCAATACCATGGTTATGCTGATGTACATTCAGAGATTTTCCTTACATCATAGCTTGCTATTTGAAGTCTGTTGCTCTATTGTGTCTTGACTGTGGTGATATTAGAATGATCTCTTCATATAAACTTGCAGCTGTATGTAAGGACCTATGATCCAGAGTATCCATCAGACTTTGTGGATGAAGTTGTCAACATCCCAGTGCTTCGTAATGAGTACAGTCCAGTGTTTGACAGACCAGCAGGATACGCTGTGACAATAAATGAAACTGATCCCATCGGCATGAACATCCTGACAGTCAGGGCCACAGACAATAACACAATGGTCAGTGCTTTAGATGGTAGTTTGGGATTTAGAAGGTGCCAGTAATGTATCTCCATCAACATGTTCAATGGCTGGCACAGAAAAAATGTCAAACTGAGAAACACTTACATTTTAAATGAAAAGAATTAAAAAACCCAAATCATTCCTCTGTTTTTCCCCAGGATATTGTGACATATTATGCCACAGGAGCTACTGACACTCTTGGCTTGTTTGAGATCTTCAGTTCTGGTTCCATCATCATCAAGAACACTTTGCTGGGGGTTCCTAAAGACACATATACAGTATGTTCACTCTATCACCTTGTTAGTAACTCTTAAAGTTGCATAAGGGTTTTCAATAAACTTCCACCTTATTCCCGTAAGGACTTCCCGTATACGATCAACTAGTTATGAAATTTAAAAATTTGCGCAAAATCCATTTATAATATTATTGTCATACTGACTTCATTTTTTAGGCTAAGAATGGTTATTTAACGCATCCAAAAGACCATACTGAGTTTAAAACAATATTTACCTGTAGTTTAGTACTATTATTTTAGTAATAAAGTATAGCGAAAACGTATCTTCGAAAACAAAACATTCAAACTACCAAAAAACATCGTGAATCGAGCGATAACACTAACGTGGGCAACGGCCACTATACCCGGAAGTCGAATACATCATTTTTCAAGCATTGAAGAGTTTTTACTTTCCGAGATCTCATTTCTAACAAGAGTGGTATCTAGGGACGCTTTAGGACAATTTACAGATAGTGGTGAGAGACGCATTACATCTCTTTGCGACTTTAAGAGTTAATATCTAAAAATATACATTCATCTTTATTTGTGTCTATTTTTTTAAAAATGGTATTATTCATTACTGTGATCCAGGTTTCAACTTTCAGATATGAATTGATCCTTGAAAGTATATCCATTTATTTAGTTATTTTCTTTTGAACCAATGTAAGCTCAACTGTGATGACTTTTGTCTCATCTCTAGATGAATGTTGTAGCTCAAGATAATGGCACTCCCAGGAGATCAAGTGATGTCACTGTGTCCATCACAATTTTGCGTTTCCCTGGCAGCCCTACAGTCCAATCATTACCTTGTGTTGACACAATCAGTGAGAACAGAGCATTGGGTCCAATCAACTACAAGCTTACGGTTACTGATTTAAACAACTTGGTGAGTGCAGCAATCTACTTGTGTTCTAATTTGATTGGGTTTGTTGCTTCAATTTTGTGTGTTTTCCAATGCTGTAAAACTCATTTCCTTATTTTATGATACTCAAAGTAGATGCTAACACAATTCCACCACAAAAAAAATCCCTTTTAATTTTTAACCAGACAAAAACAGAATTTTAAAAACTTTCAAGATAATAATAAAAATTGATAATGACAGTGAATAATTGGTAATGACAGTGAATAATTGGTATTGACAGTGAATAATTGGTATTGACAGTGAATAATGACAGTGTGACAAATCTCATGTTATTGTTGAGACTCGCAGACAAATAAAATGAAGCCATTTCTTGATCTGTAGAATAAAAGTTATTATATGCTTTTCTTCTTCTTTTCTATCTAAATCATCATCTAAAAAGAATGTCAATTTTTGCTTGACCATGTTAACACTCTACAATTTAAGGGCCCGCTGGTCTTCCAAGAGCAAGGAGAGTATCCTGCCCCTAACTTCTTTGATGTGGACAACACCGGTGTCATCTCACTGACTAGGAACTTGAGAACCAGTGGCCTGAAAGAGACAAATTACACTGTGAGTTTTCCCCATCAATGACTTGCTCTGACTACACAAACATAAATTATGCTTAAAAAGCTCTAATTGAAAACGATCAATGTCAAGTGTTGAAAAATGTGTTCTGTCCTGTTCTTGTAATTTATCCCGTTAACATTCTGCCTCACTCCTACTTTTGGGGAGTTTTTAATTGGAATGTCTTTCAAGTTTCAAGAAAAATGTTACAGATTCATTCGATTTCAATGTAATTACATTAATTTACAGTTTTTGATGTGGAAAACAACAAATGTATCTAGTTGTGTCAGATTTTTAAAGATTTCTTGTGTTACTGGTTCTTGACTTATGTAAGAATTCCAAGACTTAAATAGGACTCCTTCAATTTCAGTATGTTGTCAAGGTGTATGACTCCCTCAGACCTAATCGCCAGACAGAGGTGCGATGTAACTTTGCTGTACAACGTAACCAGAATTCACCCATTTGGAACCTGCCAAGTTACAATGCTACAATAAAAGACAGCCACCCAGTGCTTGGCTTTGTTGTTGCTGTAACAGCCACAGACGTAGATCCTGGGGTAAGGCAGATTAAGAATTTTTCATGAATGGGGAACTATAGTTGATAATTTAAAGGTTAATTAACTTGATCTCAATGACTTGATCAATGTCTCAGTGGTTTGCTTAGACTAAGAAACTGATTGAATTGAAGTCAACCAGCCAAGTCTAATCAAGTTAATTTAGGAAAGCCTCTTTAATTATCCAGCAATACATTTGGACATTAAATCATTGATAAACATTCATTTGGGTATTTGGTCTTGGGTGGGAGTGGGAGGGGATAATCCAACTCTAACCAACTACTTCCATCTCTGATCAGGATGTCATCACGTATGCTCTCATCAATGAGACTCAGCAAAGGGACCTCAACTCTGGACCTTCAGAATACTTTTTTATCGACACCAACAGTGGTTCAATCAGCTTACGCAAGTCTGTCAAAGGGACAAACATCCAAAGCTTTGTGGTCAGTTTAGTGATTATATTGTTGTATACTTAAGATGAAACTGGTCATTCTAGAGGATTAATTATGAGGGAAAATCATCTCTAATTAAATAAAGTAATTAAGAAAATTGTGACTGAAAAATTACAAAATTATATTTAGGTGTCAAAAAATGGAATAATAAAAGTGGAACACATATTTTTTTAAAGTTAAATCGCCTCAATAAACTGCATTAAATTTGCTTGGTTTTACTTTTTAAACACATTTTGGTTAAATAATTTGAAAACAGTTCACAAACTATGGATTCAAATAAATTTGTAACTAATGTAACCGCCCTAGTAATAGAAGCCAAGCACTAAGGGTTGTCATATTTTTGTGCGGTCTCTTATTAGATCAAAGGACAGTTAACGCTGAGCCTTTACCCCAATAACCTGAGACTCAGTCTGCTGTACAACTTTATTTCTTAATATTTCAGTGATGATGATGGCTAATTTCTTTACCATCAATTATCTTATTGACTTGTAATTAAAACTTTTTTTCTTCCAGCTGCGAGTCAGGGCATGTGATAATGGATCCCCACAACAATGTAGTGAAACAAATGTGTACATCGGTGTTTCCTATACTGGTGTCTTCCCGGTGTTTTCACTGTCCAACTATATTGCCCAGATCTATGACAGTGATCCTGTCAACACATTTGTTGTCAGAGCACAAGCCACTGATGCTGACATGGCTTCCAATGTGAGTACACCAGGGAAATGTCTGTTGTTATTGTTTGAAACATGTTACTTACCTATTGCTTGACCACACTGGCCAGTCGGGCTTTAACTTAGGTCCTTATGTTATTAGCATTTCTCTTGAACAGACTGTATCTGCAATGTACTTTGATCTTTTAAGGCTGAATTATTGTTTTATACATACAATACTAATAATACTAAGATGCTCAGTGCAGATAACCAGCAATGTGAAAGGGACATGAATGCTGCAGCCAAAATAGTTTCAGTGTAAATCTTTATCTTGTAGTTTTATCTTTAAATAATAAAATTTCAGTATAAAGATAAACAACTTAAAGTATTTCATTTTTGTATTTTTAGAGTTCAATCCAATATGGTTTTGTCAATCCACCACCTTCATACTTCACAATTGATGGCAGTAACGGAACTATATCACTGGCTAAAACAGTTCTGTATGATGTGGCCATGTCTTACACTGTAAGTAGCAGCTCTCACCAGATAAAGATATTGCTAATTTGTCTCCTTGTCTAGAATCTATTTAACAACCTTACACATTGTCATGTTCAGTGAAGCAATTAATGACTTGATTTCATTTGTCCCTTTTTATTGTTGCTTACAGTTCCTGATAACAGCTTTTGATAGGTCAGATCCAGACAGAGTGGCAACAGCGACAGTGCTGGTCAATGTAGTTAGAAACCAGTATGGACCAGTTTGTAACTTCCATGTCAGTCAAGTTAATATTAGCGAGTACACTCCAGTGCCCTCTGTTATTTTCACAATGGTAGCTGTTGATCAAGATGGGGTAAGTCCACTGTCCCTGGAGACTATCAAAACTCAATAAATCCACTATTTACAGGGAAATACAAAATACACAAAAAAATTGTGAAATGAAAACGATATGATATATTTACAGGGAGAGAGGTTATGGTTAGAGATTAAAGAATCTTTTGTCTTGGAAAAAGTTGACTCAATTGTTGAAGAATGTATTTGAAATGTAGCCTAACAGTGTTGTAAATAATCGCTTTAGAATCCTGTGGACTACACCTTGTACAGCGTTGAGCCTCCAGCATTTAATCCAGCTGAGCCAACTTTCTACGTCAACCCTAAAAATGGGCAAATCTGGTTGTTTCAAAGTCTGGAGAGAACTGCCGTAATTAATTACAATGTAAGTTGGGCATTAATCCATTTCCCTTCATTTGACTGATTAAACTGAAAGAAATGTTTATTTCATGCAAAGACTTAGGTGATGAAAGTTTTATTTTCCTTGATTAACTTAAAGCCTGTGCTACTGGTGTGTGAGACTTGGATGAAAGCCTTTCTTTGTTTCAGCTGACTGTTCGGGCATCTGACAATCAAGCCAACAGTCCCAAGAGTGATTTCTGCATACTCTTGGTCAATGTTGTACTGGACCAGTACCCTGTCTACATCAACCCAGATGCTAATAGAACCATCAGTGAGCATGCCAATCTGGTAAATGTTAGCAGAGTGGATGCCATTGATCCAGATCTTCAGGTACACAACTTATTCTCTTGACCTATGGAGAAACAACCAGGTCAAATCATTCAATAGGGAAGCTTTTTTTAAAAGACAGCTGTCAAACCTTTATCTTTCAGTTTCTTTTTATTTTTGGTGACCAAAGCAGTTAAAATGATGTACTGTATGATGTTAACATATTTGTTAAATTGTCCTACTGTCTGATTAACAATCTGTTTAACTGTTCTGTCTGATGTTAACAAATCTGTTGACTTACATTTCAGGGTCAGATTCGCTATGACTTGGTTGCCTTCTACCCAGCACAGAGCTTCTTCAATGTTACTTCAAATGGTTATATAAATTTGAACAGATCTTTGACTACCGATGATCTTAGCCTTGGAAGCTACACGGTGAGTTACTTGTTGACTTTAATTAGTTAGCTGTTCCATGTTCATTGAAACATTAGTCATGACAACTTACCTCATTCCTTCTCTTAGTCTATCATTGATGTTCCATTACAGCTGGGACCAACCTCGTACATTATTTCATATTTTAACATTAATGTTCCATTACAGCTGGGACAAACCTCATACATTATTTCATATTTTAACATTAATGTACCCTTACAGCTGAGGATAGAAGCTTACGACAGCCTGCGGCCCAACCGTCGCGTTACTCAGGATGTGGTCATAACTGTCACCCGCAATATCGACAGACCCAGTTTCTCACAGACCAGATACAGTCAGACCATCCCTGAGACCACGCCTGTTTCTTCCTCAGTACTTCAAGTTTCTGCTACTGACTTAAAAAATGTGAGTAATCATTCTTAGATACAACTTCTAAAATATTCTTTACATGATTAAACAAAATGTTTAAAATCTTTTTCTTTTAAGGTATTTTTAATGCAAACAATTTTTTTTAATAGATTGGGGAAAAGTGGGCAGTGCGGGGGGGGGGGGGGGCTGCACAAGACACAGTAATTTTTTATTAAGACAGCATATATACTGTAGTAAGATTCACATGGTTATAAAGACTCGACCAAGAAGTTAATCTCCTATTTGTTTAGTGTGACAAACTGAGACATTCAACATTTTAAACATGTTTGCTTCACCAGAAAACAGTGACATACAGTCTGACTGGTTCTACTGGGAATGGCCTAAATTATTTCTTCATGGATGGACCAGTCCTTAAAACCAGAGCCAACCTTCAGTCGGCTTCAGACACTTATACTGTAAGTTCATCACTCACATTGTGTTGTCTCATCATAATACACTTATACTGTAAGTTCATCACTCACATTGTTTTGTCTCATCATAAGACACTTATACTGTAAGTTCATCACTCACATTGTTTTGTCTCATTATAAGACACTTATACTGTAAGTTCATCACTCACATTGTGTTGTCTCATCATAAGACACTTATACTGTAAGTTCATCACTCACATTGTTTTATCTCATCATAAGACACTTATACTGTAAGTTCATCACTCACATTGTTTGTCTCATCATAAGACACTTATACTGTAAGTTCATCACTCACATTGTTTTGTCTCATCATAAGACACTTATACTGTAAGTTCATCACTCACATTGTGTTGTCTCATCATAAGACACTTATACTGTAAATTCATCACTCACATTGTGTTGTCTCATCATAAGACACATATACTGTAAGTTCATCACTCACATTGTTTGTCTCATCATAAGACACTTATACTGTAAATTCATCACTCACATTGTGTTGTCTCATCATAAGACACTTATACTGTAAGTTCATCACTCACATTGTTTGTCTCATCATAAGACACTTATACTGTAAGTTCGTCACTCACATTGTGTTGTCTCATCTTAAGACAGTTATACTGTAAGTTCATCACTCACATTGTTTGTCTCATCATAAGACACTTATACTGTAAGTTCGTCACTCACATTGTGTTGTCTCATCTTAAGACAGTTATAATATAAGTTGGTCACTAACATTAAGACTTGTAAATTTAGTATGTAAGACTGAATTATGCAATAAAATATACTGTAATTTAAATAAATAGGTTAAAAAACCTAATTTCATATGAAGTAAAACTCAACATACAATACTTGTCTTGAGAAACTTGTTAAAAACATTAACTTGAATGTGAACTCCACAGCTGACAATCACAGCCAGTAATCCCAATGGAAATAATGCCAGTGTCTTGGCTGACATCACAATTACAAGAATTACCATTGACCGCCCACCAGTGTTCACAAACCAGACTTACATTAGGTACACCACCCGCAGTCATTTGGTCAACACATCTTTAATCAACACCCTCGCCATCGATCCTGATATTCCTAACGTACCAGTAAGTTTGATGTTTTCCTCACAAACCTCAATTCTCTATGCCTTTTATTTGCTAATAGTTCAATGACTCCATAGGAATTTTTTTTTTTTTGTTAGGGCAATTATTTATGACTTAAGTTTAGTACTTGTTTGAAAATAAATATGTTTCAGTGCATTAAATTTTGTTTCCTTTTAGAACCGAGTCAAGTATGAGCTGTTCACTGCCCCCGAGGCTAACTTTTTCATCATTGATAGAGACACAGGAGTCATCTCCCTCAATAGGTCTTTCAGCCTGGACCCTTACAGAAGTCCATTTTACACAGTATGTCAAGCTTTTAAGTTTTTTTTTATCATAAATAATTATCTAAAGTATTGTGTACTGCTACTATCTTTATGTTACCTTGGTTAAGAAAGTTTTTGTGTGCTGAAAATGAACACATACTTGGTAGTAAAAAAAAACATTTCAATTACAAGAGTTTTATCATAAAATAGTTTCTTTTCTCCGCTAGTAGGATTGGTCTTTTGGTATCAGAAACATGCCAAGGCTCTCAATGGGCCAACAATGCCAGTCAGCTGTTCCACATAATGCCAACTGTTCCACATAATGCAGCTAATTTCTAAGTGATCTCTCTTCACTTCTCCAGATTGAACTTGAAGCCTATGACAGTCAGAATCCCAGCTTGAGAGGCAAAGCCAATGCAGTCATCTTTGTAGACCAGAATCCCAATAGCCCAGTCTTTGGCAACAGAAGCTATGAGAAAACAATCAGTGAATACTTCACGTTGGGTGCCAGTGTGCTTGATGTCACAGCTACTGATGCTGACAATGTGAGATTGATAAATACATTAACGCAATTGTTATAGAATATACCAGCAAAAATTTCTGGAACATTTATTGTTTATTTCAATGGTATTTTAGAACAAACATTTCTACAGCCAATTTACATTGAGCACTTTAACTTCCACTCTACAGGAAATTGTTAGATACTACTTGTTCAACAGCAATGCTAACAGTATTGCAGCGTCAGAATTTTTCTCCATTGGTCCCAATGATGGAGTCATCCGTGTTATCAAGTCACTCACAAGTGCCCCACTGGATTCATACTCAGTAGGTTACGTTTCTCGACAACCCTATACATCCTAATTTAATCTTTTATCTGTAATTCCTGATTTAGCCTGTATATATTGCCAAAAATGTGTATCGGTTCCATGAGTATGTGAGTTTCAACAAACATAAAGAATTAACGCACGTTCTTGTTTTCCCAGTTTGATGTTGTTGCCTTTGACTCAAGTGTCCCCACGAAAACAGCCACAGCTAATGTGATCATAAGAATTACACGAGACAGGAGCACACCAGCATGCGCTGGCACCATTACTTCAATAAACATCAATGAAAACAACAATGTTAATGACACAGTTCCTCTTTACACGTTTTTAGCAACTGATGCTGACAATCCTGTGAGTTATTGGTGGGAGAATTTCTTTATGCTAAAATGTTGTCAGTTACTCTTTGGACACATGGAAATGGATTTAGTTTTAAAAGAGGGATGAAGTATAGTGAACTTGTTACAATTCTTTTAAAATCTAATCATATTTTTGTATTTTCTGACTTGCTAACTTAAGTTTGTTCATATCCCATTGATCCCACACAATGATTGATCAGAAGGTTTTGTCCATTCTCTCAGGCTGCCACTATTGTCTACACACCCAATGGAAATGGTCTGGCACGTGTCTTCTTCCGTATTACAAACACTGGGGCTGTGTATCTGAACTATCCACTGAACTCAACTACGGTTAACCAGTTCAGAGTATGGCTGACATTTTTACACATGTTTTATTAATTTTTCTATATCATCTATTTATCACATATAATGTATGATGTTACAAAATTTCCTTTAAGGAACTAAAGTAGATTTGATTATTTTATTAACCACATATTAGTTAAAACTTGAAAGAATCACTTACATCCTTCAGTATAATTTATAGAATAAGTTACATCTTTCTCTCTCATTTTCTACTCAAGTTGAAATCAATCCACTACAACTAATTGCTTTTCTTTCCAGCTTGAAGTTGCAGTTTATGACCAAAGCAACCCATCCAAAATTGGTTACTGCTATGCTGATTTCACAGTTGCTCGTAACTTAAACCCACCAGTCTATGATAATAACACCATAGTGCGCAGCGTTTGGGAGTATGAGAGTATTGGCTATGAGATTGTAGATTTGAACGCTCGTGATGCTGATGGGGTAAGTGTTTGTCTCACTGTTTCTGGCTCTATTACTTCTTCAATTTTTGTTCACATTTTATCAACAACTCACCTTGAGGATGCTTGTCTGGCTGAATTAAACTCACTTTCTTCTTTGTTCTCAAAGTCTTTTGAAAGAGGATTTAGATAGCAAGTACAATATTTGTGATGAACTGCGCTGTGGCTGTCAGTTTGTCCAGTCAGCCATATAGTTTTTCGTCGAGGGTAGCTTTCTGGGGCCATATGTCTGTCCGGGTATGGTGGTACAGGGGGCAGTTTTGACGAACATTTTCCGCAGCACTAAGCTCACAAGGATTTTTTTTTTCAGGACACTGTACGCTACTATCTTTCATCTGATAATACAGTTGCAACGTTCTTTGAGGTTGACGACCTCTCGGGCAAAGTCACTTTGAGAAGACCTTTGCATGACAGTGCTACTAACACTTACCAGGTTTGTGTCCCAGCAAATTTTATTTTAAACAATATTCTCCATATTTTTTTTGTATACTTGGTGTTCAATACTTCTTTGGACTCTGAATGATATTTTCAATGACAATTTTGTTATCTCCATCAAACTGTTGCAGGTGATAGATGTTTCTGGTTGTATTTTATTTGAAATTCACCTCATGTTTGAACTTTCAGTTTAATGTGCTGGCGTTGGATGGTCGGATGAATGAGAGGACAGCCACTGCAGCTATCACTGTCAACGTTGTCAGGGACAGAGTACCATACTTCATCAACCTACCCAGTAATGTAACACTCAATGAGAACGAAATCACTGGCAAGAATATCCTCAATGTCTCAGCTGCTGATGATGACCTCAGGGTAAGTGCTGCTGGTCAGTAGAAATATATAAGATGTCTAGGCAATAGAAACATGTAAGATGTATAGGCAATAGAAACAAATAAGATGTTTAGTCAATAGAAACAAATAAGATGTCCAGTCAATAGAAACAAATAAGATGTCTAGTCAATAGAAATATATAAGATGTCTAGTCAATAGAAACAAATAAGATGTCTAGTCAATAGAAATATACAGAATGACTGGGTCTGGCCAAATTAAACATTCAAAAATGTCCAAGTTCTTGATGCAAGTATTAAAATTATAATTTCCACAGCTAATGGAGCACTAGTTTACACAATTTTTAAATTATAGACTGGCCAAAAGAACAGCATTAGTTATTAGAAGATTAAAAAGCAACTTTGTGAAGAAATTTATTTTCCTATTTTGTCAATTCCTGAGCTTTTTCACCTCTAGTTTTTTCATTCTTGTCAATTAGCCTAAGAGTATTTACATATCACATCAGTAAAGGTGTTTGATTGTTTAATTCCTATAAGCCCCGATAGTAATAACATTGTTTTTAACAGACTTGTAAAATGTTTGTGTTAGTGGTAAACATCAAATTGTTTCCTTTTAGCATCCTCTACTTTGTGTCATTGTGCTCAAGAATGATTTTTTTCCATAGGGTCGTATACAATACATAGCAACTGGTAGGAATGCTGCCCAAAACTTCCTGGACATTGGCCTCAACACTGGCTACATCACACTCACCAAGACTCTTATGATGGACACTAATGCTTATTTTGATGTAAGTTGTCTTGATCTTTGTAACTGCGCTTTTGGTTTTTGTCTTTCTCTGGCTCTGTTCCAGTGAATACAAGATTTCCTATTAGGTAGAGAGCAAACTGTGAAAATCTAAATGAGTAACAATGACAGCTCCCCACTCTTTGTAATTCATATAAATGATTTATTCAACAGCATCTCATCAGGAACATTAGTTAGGTTAATTACTGATCATTGATCTATAGAACAATTAAATCAGAATGAGATAGGGAAATCATACTAAAAGACGTAGATGAATTTATGAAATAAGAAACTAATTGCAGTATGTCTTTCAATTGAGAAAGGTGTCTACTGTGAGTATAAAATAAATAGAATAAGTGCAAACTATTTCATTCCTACAAACTAAAGACACGAAATATTAAGCAGTAATAATAAATGAATAATTCTCATGGAATCCCTAGGTCAATAAAGTAATTTGGAAATCCAACAAAGCGTTAGGTTTTAAAAATAAGAAACTTTACTTATGTAATAAGAAGATGAAACTAAAATACTACCTTTCTTTGGAGAGACTTTGTACTAGAATATGCATCTTCTGGTTGGGTCCCATCCACATAAAAACATGTATAAACTAGGAAGAAAAGAGATGCCAATGTTATGAGTGGAGAATATTAAAAACTGAAGAGAGTAACACTATTACTTACATCTTTGATAAGTTCAATTCATCAATAGTTAACAGTTAGTGCAACAAAACTCTAGTCTGTGCTTGTTATAACTCGTTTGATCATTGCAATTCTCATCTGTCAGATTCTCCAAAACAATGCATTAAAAAACAACAGAATGTTTAAAATTCTGCTGCCAGACAATGCAAAAACATGACCCATGACCATTTTACTCTGCTAATTTACTCACTTCATTGGCTTCCTATACAAGCCCATTTTGATTGCTAACCGTCCATTCTCTGTCCCAATTTCTTTTCTGACTCATGCCCTTCCTATCTTACTGAACCTCTCTCTGTCTACTCACCCTGTCGTCAGCTTATCTCTTCAGCAGATACACGTATTCTCTGAGTTCTTAAGACATGCACTAAAACATTTGGCAAAAGGTCTGTATCTTTTTGTGCAGCCAAACAGTGGAATTCTCTAACATAACACATCCATTGTATTCAAACTAATAAGGCCTTCAAGACTGCACTTTTACAACACATCTTTTCAAACATTAATTTCAAAATTAATACATATCTTTTAATGATAAACCTTTCTTGTGTATACCATACAGTGCTATATAAATTATAGATTTATAATTAATTATTATTATTATTTTTTGTTATTATTATTATTAAATTGTTAAAACCTGTAAACACTAGAGGGTAGAAGAACATAAAGCAAAGTAATAATAATTACAACCCTCAGATAGGCATAGGGATAAAAACACTTTCTTATTCTGTATGTAAGAACAAACACAGATTCTCATTGTCGGGGCTTTGGGTGCAGAATAGGCTGTTAAACTAAACCAGGACATGCTATAATCATTCTAAACTAATAAAAATTCAAGACTAGATGCATAGGATGCAATAATCCTCTGTATAAAATGAGCATCTATAAAAGATATAAGGTAAAGTTTCTGTCAATGTAATAAAACTGATTTTGTCCACCTCTCTGTCCCTAGTTTGAGATTTATGCTTATGACTCTGCCTTACCGAGTGTGAGGAGTGCCCCAGGGGTCATACGATTCACTGTCCTTCACAACCAGTACCCCCCAGTCTTCCAACAAACACCCTATGTGTTCACCTACGATGTGGACAGGAATGGTAACACTCTGGGCACATTTGTTGGACGTGTTAATGCCACTGATAGAGATGGTGTAAGTATAGATATTGTGTTAAGTACCATAGAGATGGTGTAAGTAATATAATGAGGGTGTAAGTAGTATTAATGATGTAAGTGCCATAGAGAAGTAGGTCATCTCTCCTCTTTCCCATTTAAAAATAAACATTTCCTGCCCAACTTTGCTATGATAATCATTAATGCACTGAAACAAATAAATAATGTTTCAAATCATTGTTCTTTAAATGTTTAGTGGTTAAAGAAACAAACATGAGACCAATGTCAGAAGAAAGTTGTTGTCTATTTCAGGACATCCCCTACTACACCTTGTCTGGTGACACTGGTGGTTACTTCTTCCTGGACAGAAACTCCGGGAGCCTGTACCTTATTAAATCCCTCATTACTTTGCCAACCACACAAACTCAATTCCAGGTGTGTGGAAATGTTTATATTATTTGTTTAATTACTTATGTGATCTCATTTATATGGACGTTTTATGTTTGAATAAATTAGGCCATGTTAGAGGGTAAATTTGAGTGCAGAAGTTTTAACCAATAGTTAAGCTGTACATTTGTAATCTGTTTTCCCATTAGCTGACTGTTCAAGCCACAGACAGAGTTGTCTTGCCACTAACGGCCACCGAGACAATTACCATCAACTTGGTGAGAGATCAGTTCCCAACAATCTTCACTAACGCAGTCAATGGAGTCTACTCTGTTACCATTGATGAAAAGCGACCAGTTAATGATGTCATTTTCAGTGGCATCAAAGCTACAGATCAGAACTTACAGGTAAAACTCTATTACAAGTCGTACAGGTAAACCTTTATTTTAAGTAGTACAGGTAAACCTCTATTTCAAGTCGTACAGGTAAACCTCTATTTCAAGTCATACAGGTAAACCTCTATTTCAAGTCATACAGGTAAACCTTTATTTTAAGTAGTACAGGTAAACCTCTATTCAAGTTGAACCTTAACTCATTGAGTCATCCAGTTCTAATAGGTTGGTAAGGTAAAGCTGTATTTCAAGTTGAACCTTAACTCATTGGGTCATCCAGTTCTAATGCGTTGGTTAATAGGAGTTAGCACAGATTTCATGAGAATATGCATCAGTTTGTTTTATATTACTTTTTGCAGGAAACTTATTCTTTGATAACCTCCCCATTTATCTTGTTATTTTGACACTATGTATAATAATGGCTTGAAATCCTCATGACTACTTTCAGGGAAATATAACATACGACGTCATAGGAATTGACCCCGGTGACATCTTCTTTGATGTGGGACAATATGATGGACTTCTCAGAGTCATCCGAGATCTCAGGCTGGACATCGTACCACGCACATCTTACACTGTGAGTTTTATAGGTCGTTGTTTTATATTCTTGGCATGTGAATCTCATCAGTGCACCAAACAACCAGTTAAAATTGAGCCAGGTTCATAATGGGACTACTGTATTAAATTCATTTTTAAAAAAAACAAAAAAACTAAACTTAATATTGAACACTTCAGAAAAAATTTTTAAAATTAAAGTATGTGTATTACTTCATGACTTGATAATGGGACTATAGGGCAGTGATGGCGAACCTTTTTGGGTCCGCATGCCCAAAATTCAATTAAACCTACTTATATATAGCAAAGTGCCGACACGAAGTATCAGCAAATTGAATTGATTAAGTAAATAATATTTTAGTTGCGTAACGACTGACAGGGCTCACCATCACTGCTATAGAGTGTTGGAGATTGTGTCACTTTTACTATATTTATAGCATAGTGTCTCAAGATTCTTTCCCATTTACTATGTTTATAGTATAGGGTAAGGGAATTGTCTCCCCTTTTCTAAATTTACAGGATGGGGTACCAGATTTGTCTCCCCTTTGCTATATTTATAGTCAGGTTACTGAATTTGTCTCCCCTTTACTATATTTATAGTAAATGTATTAGATTTGTCTCCCTATACTATATTTATAGGACAGTTACCTCACCTTGGTGGAGTTAGTCACCTTTCTACTGCTAATACAGGACTGACTAAGCTTTAACTTGTATCTGACCTCACCCAAATATTATTTCAGTTACTGGTGATTGCCTATGACAGTGCTCTACCCACTAACAGAGCCACTGCCACTGTCAGTATCACTGTCAATAGAAATGTCAACAGTCCGGCATTCACACAACAGAGTCCAATCACTGTCAGTGTACTAGAGACCTGGCCAACACAGAATATCGTTGCTAACATCACTGCAACAGATGGAGACAATGTAAGTCGTCATCCTCATGTCTAACTTCATCTTGCTGATAAATTCTAGTTAGTTTATTGTTTTAGCATCAATAAGATCATGCTGAAAGTTAACTTTTCAAAACTTGATCGCTTATACTTCTCTTACATCTAATGTATTATAAAATAACGTTGCCAATGATCATAATCACCACATATTTGTAATTATAAAAAGAAGAAAGAAATCATTTAGTAAATGATCCTCTCAGTCATTAGTTTGACATAATTCTCAAAGCTACTCATTGTATAAATCATGAGATGAACCATATTTTTCAGGACACCATAACCTACCAGCTTGTTCGGGACAAAAACAGTGGTGATGGGTTGTCTTTCTTCTACATTGAAGAAACTACCGGCAGGTTGTACTTGCGACGTCCACTGACTGACAGCACTACCAATTCCTACACGGTAAATGAACTGTACTTCATGTCTTAGCCTAGAAAAATATGTTGGTCTTGACAAAGAAATAATAATTAGTCTTTTTTCAATTGAATCATTTTGCAAAGTCCTTTTCAATCGAGTTAAATAATTATTTTTATAATCTTCACCTTCAGGGTAGCGTGTTATTTTGTTTACACACAGAAGCATGATAAAATGTTGACACACTTCAAGAAGGTAAACTTTGCATCCTCTTTTGTTCCAGTTGGTGGTAAGAGCAACAGATTCAGGCAAACCATCCAAATCCACTGATATAGATGTGATCATTAACATACAGCGCGTTGGTCGGCCAACTTTCAGCCCTTCCACAGATACAAGGACAATTCCTGAGAATAATGCAGTGGGAACTTCTGTTTACTCATTTGTGGCCACAAAACCTGGAGCCAATGTAAGAATTCAAAAACTTGATAGTTTTCCAACATTTAACCTGTTTACCTTGCTAATAGACTAGTTGGGTCAAAAATAAACGTCAAGGAAAAAATTCATCCAATGAGGTACATGAAGTAATGTGAATCTCATGCAGAAATATTGTTTGCCATTTTTATGCGTCATTTTCAAATTTTTCCAACTCAGATTGTGTTGATTATGACACCAAACACAGATAATTGAGACATTATTACAGTCTCTGGCCACAGATAATTGAGACATTATTACAGTCTCTGACCACAGATAATTGAGACATTATTACAGTCTCTGACCACAGATAATTGAGACATTATTACAGTCTGTGGCCACCCAATACATTTCTATTTATTTAGCCCCACATTTATAGTCTATTGTTACTGTCAACAGTGTGTAAGTCAGACACAGTTCTCAGTTACAGTGTTAAAAAATTTAAGTTTGTCTTTATTGAGCTTGCTGATGTCAACTTGTTTTGTTTTCTCTGTTCCGTTTACTGGGGTCAACTTGTGTATGTGTTTAGTCCTTCATGATATTTGTCTGTTAATGCCAGATTCGCTATGAGGCTGTTGGAGAGGGTATTGCCACCTATCTGTTTGCTGTGAATGAAACCACTGGTCTGACCACAATTAAGACTCCACTGAAAGGCTTCAAGGAGGATAGCTATAGAGTAAGCTGATTTAGTATATTTATATTTTATAACAAAGTCATTTAACAAAATATCAGCAGCCTGGTACAATTTGTCATAAATAACTGTGAAAATTTGATGAATAAACCCAACTTATGAAGGATGCTATAATCTTCTCTTTGAAAGAAGCATCTGTAACAAATAAGATAAGAATTAGTAATATCTTTATATTTTTAGAATTGTCTTCTAATGGCAACTAATGTTTATATGTAGGGTAATTTGAGAGATGTTGAAACTTATTGGTATTTATTTCATTGAACTCAAAACCTTGTCTCCAGCTACTTGTCAATGCATATGATGCAGCCTACCCGCAGTTCAAGTCGCAGGCTCAGCTTACAATCATTGTTACTAGGAACAACAATAGTCCAGTATTCACTCAGAATATCTACACAGCAAGTGTTAACCAGAACACCAATCCATTCAGTAGGCTTGTCACAGTGGTGGCCAACGACACACTCGATGGGGTAAGCTGTTTTTTCAAACATCATGGTAATAAACCAAGATCCACACTTAGAACAGTTACTTGATTAGCATTTCTGTTTTTAAGGTGAAAGTCTTTGAATCAGTTTTGTACATCATTTAGCTAAAAATAATACCATTATTATTTTATTTGTGTAACTAGGACACCATCACATACAGAATAACTGGCCCACAAGAATGTCTGACACGATATCAAATCGTCTCAAATACTGGAGAATTCTACCTCACAGTCTCACCAAACACACTTTCTACTGGAGTTGATACAGTGAGTTTTATGCACATAAATTTTTTTTCACCATTAATGTAGAGCAGCTTAAAGTTTTCATCAGAATAATACTCTTAAAATAAAATGTTCATATGGAATTTATTTCATTTACATTACAATATTTTGTCTTGTTTTTTTCAATGTCTTGTTTTCCTATTACAGTGCACTGTGGAGGCCTCTGATAATGGCTACCCAACACCTAAGGTTGCCACAGCAACTGTCCGTGTCACCATCACCAGTGAAGTCGGGCCCACCTTCATTACAACAGTGCCCATCACTATATCAGAAAATGTCAACCTGAATTCAAGCATTGGTACAGTGGTAGCCAACAAGCCTAATATAACTGTAAGTTGCTGGCATCAAAAATACTGGTCTCAATTGTAAACATTTTTTGCTTTGAATAAATGGTTATTAAAGACTAAATTTTTTTGTTTTGAAAGTTATTTTTGAGGTTATGGAGCAATGCAGCTGTTAATTTGAATTAAATGATCACTGTTTTTTTTTTTTTTTAAAGCAACAAAAAAGCACTTGATTGAATTGAATAGTTAATGTCTATATATAAGCTTTACACATCAGCCAGTGGCATTAAATTCACAGAAACAGCTGTTCTATTTGATCTGCGTTAGAAAGAGTTTGAAATTCTGCTTTTGTAAAGTTTATTTGTGGTGTGTTTATTCAGGGCCAGATTCTGTACACTCTGGAAGGAGACTACCCATCTCAGACCTTCTTCTCTGTCAATCCTAACAATGGCAACATCCAGGTCATCAATGACCTGCGTAACGACCCCCTTAAAACAACCCAGTACACAGTAAGTTCACTCTCATCACTATTTGTTTTCTCTATTTATTGGCATGATTTATTAATTAATTTTTTTTTAAACTTTTTTGTTTGGAATTTTTAAAACTTTCAACATATAGTACAAACTGAGGTTGTCTACCCCTAAAGTTAAAAAAAAATTATTTATTTTTCAGCTGAGGATTTGTGCTGTGGACTCTGCCTACCCACAGATCAAGATCTGTACAGTCCAGATTGTCAATGTCAACCGCAATCAATTCACACCTGTCTTTAACCCAACCACTCAGCAGATCAACCTCCCTGTTGACACAAATATCAGTTTCTGGTCTCGACCACTGAACGTCACAGATCCTGACAGTGTAAGTACTCAAGTACTCTAGTACTCTTGTTGTTTGGACCTTGAGCTGTGTATGATACTAAACCAGTGCACCTGACAGTGTATGTACTCTAGTACTCTTGTTGTTTGGACCTTGCTGAAAACCTCAGTTAAAATATGTTTAGACAATCAGATAGAATGTCTCATTGTTTATTGGTTTTATTTGTTAAAATCATGTGTTGAGGTTTGGGTTTTTTCCAGACTAAAGTAACATGTACCATCACTGGAGATGCCAAGGCACAAGAATACTTCCAAGTGGATAGCAACACATGTGTCGTTACACTTAGAAAATCTCTTGTTGATGATCCAGACAAGACCACAACTTACAACGTAGGAGAACATTTAGCAATAGTTTATACTTATTAATCTGTTAGTTTTGTACAACATGAATTTACAAGTGTAGCATTTCAATCTAAAGCTTTATACAAACACACTCCATGATCAACTTGAACACTTGAGACTAGTCAGATATGTTTCTATTTATTGGTGTGAACACTATAAAAGACCTGTAAGATTTGTTCCTATAGGTCAATGTAAACACTATAATTTACCAGTTAAATTTGTTCCTATAGATCAATGTACGTGCCACAGACAATGGGAACCCTCCCAACTTTGCCACCGGTGTGCTAGTTGTTACAGTCAATAGGGACCTGTACAACCCTGACATCACCAACTTGCCTGCTACAGTTACCATCAATGAGAATGATGTCACGGGAACACTTGTATTCACTGGACAACCTCGGGACAATGACTCTAATGTACGTAGTTGGTATATTAGTGGCGTAGATGTGAGCTCAGAAACCAAGTATGGGAACTGTTATTGTGGGTATTTTGTTAAGTGAAGCTTTCAAATTCTTGTCTAACTTTTGGGTATGGGGTAGTCAAAAATTGACCAAGTTTTATTTCCAGTGTTCATTGTCAAGTCTGTTTCTAAAAAGTAGCTGCAACAATCTGGAGATATTTTTTTTCACCCTTGTTCCAAGAGTGTGAACTAATTGGGTTTTGTTTCCACTCCATGGTATAGAGTCGGGTTGTGTGTGAACTGGCTGCCAACTATCCTGCCAATCTTTACTTCCAAGTCAACTCAGCTTGTCAGGTCACCATAAGAAACTCTCCTAAATTAGACACTGCAACATCTTACCAGGTAAGTCATAAAATTAAGAAATTAACTCTTAAGGTCGCAGAAGGGTTTGCAATAAACTTCCACCTCAGTCCCATAAGGGTTTCCCGTATTACAATCAACCGGTTATGGAATTAAAAAAATTTGCCTAAAATCCAATTATAATATTATTGTCATAATGACTTCATTATTATAGGCTAAGAATGGTTATTTTACGCATGCAAAAGACCGTACTGAGTTTAAAACAATATTTAACTGTAGTTTAGTACTATTATTTTAGTAATAAAGTATAGCGAAAACGTATCTTCAAAAAAAAAATCGTTAAAACTACCAAAAAACATCTGGAATCGAGCGATAACACTAGCGCCGGCAACGGCCGCCATGGCCGGAAGTTGAATACATCATTTTTCAAGCATTGAAGAGCTTATACTTTCCAAGATCTCATTTCTAACAAGATTGGTATCTAATGACGCTTTACGGATAGCGGGAAGAGACGCATTACAACGCTTTGCGTGTTTAAGAGTTAATGAAAAATAATAAGAAAAGATAAAATGATTGTTGTAAAGTTTTCAATTTATTAAAATTATACATTTTAGTTTCAAGTGATACTGTTGTGAAATAACCTTCAAGCTTTTAACAATGCAAACTTTTTTCAATTCCTTTTTCTAACAATCTTACTTGAAGATGTAAAATGAAACTCTAGTTATACTCTTTGTGACTTATGTTTCTATACTTTGTAACCAAGAGTTTAAATTGTCCTCTGGACAGGTGCCTATTTATGTCTATGATGCCAACTGGCCCAACAACAAAGTGACCAAGATTCTCACTGTTAATGTCAACCGTAATGTCAATGCTCCAGTCATGACCGGACCTTTCACAGCAAACATCAACAGCAACTTCCCTCCGGGTGACACTGTCTTGACCTTGACAGCCACTGACCTTGATGGGGTAACACCATTTAAAAAATTTTTTTTATAAAGATGTGCAAAGTTCTAGAAATTATTACGTAATATGTTAGTTAACAACTTTCTTAGATGTTAATGTATATGTCATGTTTTTGTCCCAGGATCGACTGACTTACAGTAAGGTAGATCCCAATAATACTGCCCACAATATGTTCTTGGTGGATGGCCCAACTGGACGAATTATCTTACTGAGACCATTGACTGGTGCTGGCACCTACAGGGTGAGTCCCACACACAGCATTCATCTCTTACCTTTCATCTCTGCTGGTCCTCATCAAATCTAACATAACTTTATGCTGTCTGTCAATGTTCTTATCAAATCTAATATAAAAAGATCATTTGAAGATTTTATTGCCTGCATAAATTGATCAGATGCTCAAACAATGTTTTAACCTTTCTGTCCCAGTTTGATGTCCAAGTCTCTGACAACCGTAGTCCTGCCAAGACAGACACTAAAACAGTGACCATCAATGTGGCCAACGTGACATCCCCTCTGGTCTGGGTCGGCTTACCATACTCTGCCAACTTGGCCATCGACTCCATTGTTAGCACTGTCGTCAGTGTGACCATCAGGGCGACCAAACAGAACCCAGCAGTAAGTTGGCCTCACCCTGAGGTTTTCTCTTTGTCTCTTGTTGATTCTTTAGATTTCACCGCAGCTAAGTTTCTTAATTTTATTTTTTATATTCGTTTTATTTGTGTATTGTATGTCCGTTAAAAAAAGGCTCTTTGCCGAAACATTCGCTGTTTTGTTACGTCCTGTCAGGCTAACCCTTACCTTGTTTACGTCTGTTCCATTTAATTGTTGACAGTAAACTATGGTAAATATTAGTTTATACATCTAAACTCTTCCACTTATTCTGTATAGACAAAGCCATGAGTTCTCATATCACAGCAAAAGTTAGGTTAAAAGTTAAAAAAATGTGTCATGCTATTGTTTACCTGTGCTTCAATGTAATATTCTACAGGGAACCATCAGATACAGACTCAATCTGAGCATTCCAGGAAATGCTGTCAATTTCTTCACGATAAATCAAAACACTGGACAAATCTCCTTGGCTGCTCGTTTGATAACAGCCAGTACAATGAATGCCCGCTCCAGTGTTGTGGTAAGTCAGTTCTTACACTACTTTACTACTCCATATTTGAAAATGGAATTTATTTATACTTATTTGCTTATTTATTGCATTTGTTTTTTTTTAAAAATCTCATTCTCACTATTTAAATTCAATCATGTTAGAAATGATAAACATAGCAGGCCATCACTTGAGTGGTTGTGTTCTTGGTAAAACTAGTGTCACAATGAGTCAGGGTTTGCTATTGCTAACATGGTAATGTATAAGATATTGTATGGCCACAGCCACTGTAAGGGGTTGTTCTATTCCTCAGCTCTTTGTTGAAGCCTATGATGACAGTGAGGTCATTAGTGCACCAGTCAATATTAACTTTGACAGAAACCTCAACCCACCGGTGTTCAACCCAACTACCTACACTGCAGCCATCAATGATTATGACTCAACAGGCACTAGTGTCGCAGTTGTCTCAGCAACAGACTTGGATAGTTTGGTAGGAAGTCTAATAGTTATTAACCCCCGTTTGAGTTCTCAGCAACAATTGCAGATGGTTATATTATGTGTTTGGACATATTTTGACCATGTGGTCAAGGAGGCTTCAGCCAGGGACACTTATCTTTAGACCAGTGGTCTCAGTGATCTCAGTAATTTTTTTAGCTAGCCTCCAAAAATAGATACGTTTCTGTTTACTCCACCACCTGAAATAGAACTGGAGAATACCACTGATTTATTCCATCCCAATGTTTTCTTGAATCTATTGATACAGAGAATGGAGGCATTATATTACCAAATAAACTAGATAAGTCAATGAAATCTATCAACTTCATACCAAATAAACTAGATTTTTTTTATTTATTTTTTTTTATCCATCTGAGAACATTTATCTTAGATATACAGACGCTCCTTCTATGCAGAAGATAATTGCGTCCACAGACCATGAGAGATGGTCTGTTGGCAAGTGATGCAGCGGTCACAGGCCACGGCTATAGGGGTTCCACGCATTACCCCAGCCGCCTAACTATTGTCTAGTTAGGTACCCATTCGGAGCTGGGTGACTCGGGGACTCCTCAGGGCGCGAGAACAAATCCTCACCTTTGTGTGGATTCGAACCTGTGACCATCGGTATGACAGTTGAGAGCGCTACCTCTCGACCACCACGTCCCACTGGTGATAAGTCAATGAAATCCTCCAATTTTCTAGCAAATAAACTAGCAAACCAACATCTGGCAACCCAACATGTCCCATCGTATACATCCTGACTACTCTCTGTTTACAGCCTCCTGAGAACACTATTCTGTACTCACTGAGCTCAGGCAATGATCCATCCAACTACTTTGATGTCAACCCTTACACTGGACTTATTACAATCAAAACTAGAGTGTCAGCTGATCCTGCCAAACCTGGAACTTACACGGTAAGTCTAGTCAAGGTGCTCTCAAGTTTTACTCTTTAACTTTCTGGCACATTGCTTTTAGATGACTCCACCAGCAGCCAAATAAAGACGTTAGCCATCAAACTACAATCACTTGATATGATGATGGTTTTCTTCTATAGCGCTAACACTCTCCATGCAAGTGTAGCAGGCTCATGATTACATTTGATGAATGGTTATTGAACTTTGTATCAACAGATTTATGTGGTTGCCACTGACCCCAGCCTCAACCCAAGATCAGCCACAGCCACGGTCGCAGTCACAGTTTACCGCAACACGGCACCATTCTTCCTGCCACACGCACCCTCTATAACAGTGTCAGACACATCAGACGTGTTCTTCCCTCTCATCAGCGTGTCAGCTCAGGACCCTGACTCTGCTGTAAGTACAGTGAATGGAGATTTTAACACAATCAAATGCTTACTATTCTACCACCAGTTTGTAAATGTCACTTTAAAATAACATTTATGTAAAAAAAACATTTCTGCTTGATATCAATTTTTAAAAACAAATTAAGAATTGGCAGTGAAAGAGTTTCTATGTTTATTTAATCATCTTTTTTTATATAAACTGGATCAGTTGATGTTATTGATTTAAACACCCAATAGAAGCAATAAAAATTTAACCACTTATTTTACATTAATACAAGTATTTAGAAATAATCAACATTCCATGATGATGATAGCTACTGTAAACTTTGGTACCTTTCATTGGTGAAGATATATAATGTAATCTGAGGAACAACTGACTGATGAAGAGTCCACCAGGGCCTGACTGTAACTGGAGTGCAAAGCTCTAACTTTAAACCAAATACTGCAACATTGCTCATGTAAACTATATGGGCTCTAAGCATGGCTACTGGTTCAGTAAACAAGTTGTGACCATCAATAAAGTAGATTTGGTGAGGGTTGACGTTGGACACATTTTGGGGGTGCCATTCAAGTATGGAAAAATAGGGGAGGTCTCAGGAGAAAGTTAGTCAGTGTAAGCGAATATAAAATAGTTCTCCAATAATTATTACTGGTGTTCTATAAATAAAAAGTACCTTATTTCATGGAGTAAAATATTTCCTTATGTATTGTAATTCTCATCTGACTGTTATTGCCGTGTTACTAAGGTACATACACCAAGCTTGTGACAAATATTGGGGACAACTGGCTAGGAACAAAGGTTGAGAGCACTGAAATAATATCACATCTATAAATTAGAATGATCCACATGCACCGTGCCCCCCCCCACCCAATTTTGTTTTACTTTGCTCACAAAACCGGGGGAACCCTTGATCCATTAGTTTGAACTATAATGTCATCAGACCAAATAAATAATACGATTGTTTTTGTGTGTGTTCGGGGAAATCTTATTTATTTTCTAAGAGGTGAAGATCATGAGGTCTGGTTGAAGGTGGGGGGGGGGGGGGGGGAGTGTAAAAATAGAGGAGGTTCAAATAATTTAATCTGTTTGCATATGAGTGGTTTCACATGGGTACAGGAAAAGTTGGTAACTTTAATTGAACTATTGCTACAAACTAATTTTATTTTTAATAAATTTCAAATAGTTGTGTTTAATGTGACTATTTGATCATTTTGCTGGAGAACTGTTGAATTATTTTACCACATGTTCAAAAGAGAGAATTTGGAACTGAATCATGAAATAATGTTCAAAACAGTGATACAATAGTCATAATTATTTCACAATTGAGACACATCAACTATCTTATATATATATTCCAATCTCAATTAGCATTTCTGTCTATTCCAGAGACCCAACTCAGAAAATGGTAAACTTGACTACAGTATCAATGGTACAGATGCTCGTACCATCTTTGGCATCAACAGTCAAGGAGATATCTCTGCCATCAGATCCTTACAGAAACTGCCATCGTCATCCTACACTGTAAGTCATTATCTCATGTGGTGAACAGGGTGACTTTTCAACTCTCATGGCCTGAGTCTTTGAGATTTGAATGTATTATCATAGCCAATTTGAGATTTGAATGTATTATCATAGCCAATTTGAGATTTGAATGTATTATCATAGCCAAATTGGCTATGATAATACATTCAAATCTCAAATTGGCTATGATAATACATTCAAATCTCAATAATACATTCAAATCTCAAATTGGCTATATT
>MUZC01000037.1:504569-527559 GCA_002072015.1 Radix auricularia | reverse complement strand
CTCCTTATGTCTTTATGCTGATGTGATCCCTCTCCACTGGCAGTTCTCCTTATGTCCATGTATGCTGATGTGATCCCTCTCCACTGGCAGTCCTCCTTATGTCTTTATGCTGATGTGATCCCTCTCCCCTGGCAGTTCTCCTTATGTCCATGTATGCTGATGTGATCCCTCTCCACTGGCAGTTCTACTTATGTCCATGTATGCTGATGTGATCCCTCTCCACTGGCAGTTCTCCTTATGTATTTATGCTGATGTGATCCCTCTCCACTGGCAGTTCTACTTATGTCCATGTATGCTGATGTGATCCCTCTCCACTGGCAGTTCCTCCTTATGTCTTTATGCTGATGTGATCCCTCTCCACTGGCAGTCCTCCTTATGTCTTTATGCTGATGTGATCCCTCTCCATTGGCAGTTCTCCTTATGTCCATGTATGCTGATGTGATCCCTCTCCACTGGCAGTTCTCCTTATGTCCATGTGTGCTGATGTGATCCCTCTCCACTGGCAGTTCTACTTATGTCCATGTATGCTGATGTGATCCCTCTCCACTGGCAGTTCCTCCTTATGTCCATGTATGCTGATGTGATCCCTCCCCACTGGCAGTTCCTCCTTATGTCTTTATGCTTATGTGATCCCTCTCCACTGGCAGTTCCTCCTTATGTCTTTATGCTGATGTGATCCCTCTCCACTGGCAGTTCCTCCTTATGTCCATGTATGCTGATGTGATCCCTCTCCACTGGCAGTTCTACTTATGTCCATGTATGCTGATGTGATCCCTCTCCACTGGCAGTTCTCCTTATGTCTTTATGCTGATGTGATCCCTCTCCACTGGCAGTTCTCCTTATGTCTTTATGCTGATGTCATCCCTCTCCACTGGCAGTTCTACTTATGTTCATGTATGCTGATGTGATCCCTCTCCACTGGCAGTTCTACTTATGTCCATGTATGCTGATGTGATCCCTCTCCACTGGCAGTCCTCCTTATGTTTTATGCTGATGTGATCCCTCTCCACTGGCAGTTCTACTTATGTCCATGTATGCTGATGTGATCCCTCTCCACTGGCAGTTCTCCTTATGTCTTTATGCTGATGTGATCCCTCTCCACTGGCCGTTCTCCTTATGTCCATGTATGCTGATGTGATCCCTCTCCACTGGCAGTTCTACTTATGTCCATGTATGCTGATGTGATCCCTCTCCACTGGCAGTTCTCCTTATGTCTATATGCTGATGTGATCCCTCTCCACTGGCAGTTCTACTTATGTCCATGTATGCTGATGTGATCCCTCTCCACTGGCAGTTCTCCTTATGTCTATGTATGCTGATGTGATCCCTCTCCATTGGCAGTTCTACTTATGTCCATGTATGCTGATGTGATCCCTCTCCACTGGCAGTTCTCTTTATGTCTTTATGCTGATGTGATCCCTCTCCACTGGCAGTTCTACTTATGTCCATGTATGCTGATGTGATCCCTCTCCACTGGCAGTTCTACTTATGTCCATGTATGCTGATGTGATCCCTCTCCACTGGCACTTCTACTTATGTCCATGTATGCTGATGTGATCCCTCTCCACTGGCAGTTCTACTTATGTCCATGTATGCTGATGTGATCCCTCTCCACTGGCAGTTCTCCTTATGTCCATGTATGCTGATGTGATCCCTCTCCACTTGCAGTTCTCCTTATGTCCATGTATGCTGATGTGATCCCTCTCCACTGGCAGTTCTCCTTATGTCCATGTATGCTGATGTGATCCCTCTCCACTGGCAGTTCTCCGTATGTCCATGTATGCTGATGTGATCCCTCTCCACTGGCAGTTCTCTTTATGTCTTTATGCTGATGTGATCCCTCTCCACTGGCAGTTCTCCTTATGTCCATGTATGCTGATGTGATCCCTCTCCACTGGCAGTTCTCCTTATGTCCATGTATGCTGATGTGATCCCTCTCCACTGGCAGCTCCTCCTTATGTCCATGTATGCTGATGTGATCCCTCTCCACTTGTAGCTCCTC
The DNA here is from genome assembly GCA_002072015.1 of Radix auricularia. NCBI lineage: Eukaryota > Metazoa > Mollusca > Gastropoda > Lymnaeidae > Radix > Radix auricularia. The sequence continues at coordinate 525,557 of MUZC01000037.1, read as the reverse complement.
CTTATGTCCATGTATGCTGATGTGATCCCTCTCCACTGGCAGTTCTCCTTATGTCTTTATGCTGATGTGATCCCTCTCCACTGGCAGTTCTCCTTATGTCCATCTATGCTGATGTGATCCCTCTCCACTGGAAGTTCCTCCTTATGTCCATGTATGCTGATGTGATCCCTCTCCACTGGCAGCTCCTCCTGATGTTCTTAATGCTCATATGCCAGTTACAATCAAGACATTGAAATCAATTTCTTAGAATATTTCATTTAGCAAACTATTAAATATATCCATCTTTGTAGAACAACAGCTACAGCAACAACTGCATGTAACAGGTGTTCTTTGGATAATGTTATCAATTATCTAATTACATTACCATTGACATTTTAAGTGGGTTTATTTATTTTTTTAAAACTTGTTTTTAGCTTAATATTTAACAATAATATACAATATGATGTCACATTCTTTTAGGATTCTGTGAGCTACAGCATAGAGAAGACTGGAACCAATGCTCTCTACTTCACCATTGAACCTCTCACAGGTGTTATAAAACTGGCTGTGTCTGTACTAAAAGCTCCAAGCTCTGATTTCCTTGTAAGTAGACTTGTGTTTTAGTTCAGCACTTGACATCAACCTCCTAGTTTATCACAATTGAAATTATCAGATGCCTGCCTGGCAATCGGACTTGGGTTTTTTCTCTGATTATAATACAAGGGTGGCAGGTGATGAATGTCTTCATTTTGATCTTACTGACATCTCTTTGAATACAAATGAAAACCCTCTTATTTCAGCTCACTGTCATTGCCTCTGATGACAAACCATCGGCAAGGACAGCTGAAGCCTATGTGACAGTGACAGTTGTCAGGAATCCCAACGCCCCAACATTTAACCAGGCCCTCTGGGCAAAGAACATCTCTGAGTACCAGGCTGTCAACATGGCCTTGCTGACGGTCAGCGCCACCGATAAAGATTCTGCCAATGTAAGTGCACAAAAATGTTCCATGACTTCATATGTAGAACTGTACATGGTGACTTTATGCAGCAATCTTAGAAATAACTTCAGGATAACTTTCAATATGCTCTCATAGTTAGTCAACATTTAAACTCGGAGCAACTCAATTCAATGTTAGATTGTATTACAACTCAATGTAAGATTGTATAACAACTCCATGTATGATATTATTACAGCTCCATTTAAGATTGTAAAACCAGTCAATGTTAAATTGTAATACGACTCAATGTAAGATTGTAATACGACTCAATGTAAGATTGTAATACGACTCAATGTAAGATTGTAATACAACTCAAAGTAAGATTGTAATACAACTCCATGTAAGATTGTATTAAATGTGTTAAAATAAGCCAGATATCAGTGAGTTACTGCAGTCAAGGGCTATACAAACCACACAGTTAATAGACAAGGTAGCAATCTATCTTTAATGTTCTACTTCCAGAGTGAAAGTGGAAGAATTACCTACTCCATCATCAATGTGACTGCCATCAGACCAACACCCACCAGCAGTTTTGGTCTAGACTACTTTACTATTGGTGCAAACAATGGAGATTTGTACTTGACCAAGGCCCTGACCACTGTGGACTCAGCTGATGAATATGATGTAAGTCTTTGACTGGATAACCCTCATCTTGGTGATGGTTTTAGACATTTCACTTTCATATCTTTGGCTCATTGTTAGCTGCCATTGAAAGTAAATTTGTTGATTGCTAGCTGCCATTGAATGTAAATTTGTTGATTGCTAGGTGCCATTGAAAGTAAATTGAAATCAATGCTGGAGTTGGTATACATAGTATCCAACATTTAAAAGTTAAAGACTTGTTTTGTTGACTGACTTCCACTTTATTTATGTAACAGATCTACGTTAGGGCCCAGGACAATGCCATTACTCCCAGATTTGATGTGTCTAGGATTAACATCAAGATTGTTCGTAACATGTATGCGCCAAAGTTCACGCAGAGCAGTTACTCAGCTACAACCTTCAACACCATCAATCGTAACATTCTTACAGTGTCTGCTGTTGATGATGATGACAAGATTACCCTCAACTTGGGAGTAAGATATTTTTTAAACCCACTGTCATGTGTGTCTCAATACTTGTGTTACCATCAGCTGAAACATGTGTGTCTCAATACTTGTGTTACCATCAGCTGAAGCATGTGTGTCTCAATACTTGTGTTACCATCAGCTTAAGCATGTGTGTCTCAATACTTGTGTTACCATCAGCTGAGGCATGTGTGTCTCAATACTTGTGTTACCATCAGCTGAAGCGTGTGTCTCAATACTTGTGTTACCATCAGCTGAAGTGTGTGTGTCTCAATATGTGTGTTACCATCAGCTGAAGCATGTGTGTCTCAATACTTGCATTACCATCAGCTGAAGCGTGTGTGTAGGTGTTTCAAATATGTGTTTCCCTTTGCTTTCCTTTTTGTTTTGTCATCAGAAGTGAAACAAAAGAGCATATGTGTTAGATTCTAACCAGAGCCATTGTAACTGACTCCTCGCTGATCTCTTTCAGACCCCCAATGTGGAAATTGTTTATTCATTAAAAGACTTTGACACCAACATACAGAGCAGGACATTTGACATCACCCCAGAAGGAATTATTTATAGGAAATATTCCTCTAATGCAGATGTTGGATCTGAGACTTTCAGGGTAAGTTACTCTGACTAATAACCCATTGGTCATATTTCTTTTCTTGAATTGCTGCACATGATGTATGGAGCTGCTTCCATCCTCGTAGATAATGTTGAGAATCAAGTCAAACTCATAGATTGTATTCCATTCTAGTCCCATGTTGAGAATCAAGTCAAACTCATAGATTGTATGCTATTCTAGTCCCATGTTGAGATCAGCCTAAATATTATATTACAGTTCATGGTTGTTGCCAAAGACAAAAATTGGAAGGATAGCAGTAATACAACTGCCAATGTCACCATTACCGTCAACTATGTTGGTACTGTGGAAGGAGAACTTGGCTTCATCCAGCCAGTATACATGTAAATAGACAAACTTAATAGCTTCTCTTCTTTATGTATTTAGATCTTTCTGCATTGAAATAGCCTACTAAAACATGTCGCAGTATGAAACTGCACAATACATATTAATATGTTTATAGACAACTTTCTTATAATATACTTATTTTAAAGTACAATGACATTCTCTAAGCATATTCCTAAAGTTAAACTGTTCATTTCAAAGGATTTTTTATAATGTTATTCTTTTTACCATATGATTGTTGCTTTTACTAAAGTCGTGACTGCTCTATTATGTTCAGTTGCTTTGAGAAATAAGCAGAATGTCACCAATTTTAAAATGCTTATCTCTTGCACACATCTTTCAGTGTGACAGTGAGAGAAAACACAGCAGTGGGTACACAGGTTCTATTCATGGATGTAGAGAACCAAGGACAGAGCCAAGTTGTGTGTTCAATTATTGCCAACACTGGTAGGCTCAGCTTTCATTAGTCAGTGCACAAACAGTTACTTTTGTCAGCCTGATATTTTCATACAGCAGATGCCCTTTGATAGGATATTGCATTCACAAAACATTTCTTTTGACATATAAGTGATAAACACAGGTTAAATTGAAGCTTTGTTTCCAATAAATCTTTCAAACTCCATTTGTAGACAAATTCACTGTGGCTGCTATAGATGATGAGAAAAACTGTGCCATAAACTTGATAGCACCTCTGGACAGAGAAAAGGAGACCAGGTATGACTTTAACGTGAGTGTGGCAGCCAAGGCACTGACAGAAACAGGCCGAAAGAAGAGACAAGCTACCGTGTACAAATACAGTAAGAACAACTACTTCATAACATTTTCTTACACCTTTGTGTCTCACAAAATATCCATTTTATGTCTAGAGCATTGACCATCCATTCAAGAACAACTCCTGCTAGGATTTCAAAGTTTATTCATCATGATTACAGTTAATATCTCCAGTAACCACACAAATTTGCTCAGTTTTTTTAGAGCTAGTCTTTTCAAAGCCTTAAATATATTTTACACAGTAATAATTACACCAATAAAAATGTGAAAAAAAATAATAGCAACCTTTCCCACAGTGAATATAGACCATCAAATTACAATGAATTATGTGTGTGACAATTAACTTTATCTTCTAGACACATGGAAAGATGCCCGGGTTGTTATTGAGGTCGTTGATGTCAACGACAATGCACCACAATGGGTTTTTGTTCCATATCCACAAAACACGGTACAACCTCCCACTGGAACAAGAGGCATTTTCATTACTGCCATAGATGCTCTGGCTTCTGCTGAAACTTTGGCTATACAGTTAACGGTAATCAATCATTGAATTTTTAGACCTTATCTTATTTTATAATCAACATTCAACAAATGATTTATAATCATTGGTCCAGTTTGTTAAATTTATTTCAAAATCATGATTTATTTGTACATGTGTTTGAAATATACCTTTCTGTTAAGAGTATGAAATACTGAAATATATTATATATGGAATACTGAAAACTACACACACACACAAATGTCTGTTAGTTTTGACTCTGATGGGCTGGTACAGTAAATTAAAACCAAGTCATTTAGTAAACAGTCTTATAAGAGATATTGACCAATTTGTCAGAAAGCCTGACTGAAATGACTTAATAAAAATGTATTGCATTTGCAGGCCACCGATATAGATGCAGGCCTCAATGGACAAGTGATGTACCAGCTGGATGTGCCAGTTAAGGACCCACCACCCTTTGCCATCGATGAAAATGATGGCCGCCTGTACACGACCCAAGAGTTCCCTCAACCTGACAGAAGCAACAGAACCTGGCCATACAAAGTTGTTGCCAGGGCACATGACAGAAGCACAGATGAGGAAGGTTTCAAGTACACTCTTGCAGACTGCTATGTAGGTTTTATTTCTCAACAGCTTAAAAATTTTCATGTTTATGTATTAGCAAGCTTTGCCAAATTATAATATTAGTGAAAAAAAATCATTATTGCTAAGTTGCGTTTAAGGACAAAACTCATCTAAACAATGTTGCATCTCTTCAGATTAACCTGATCCGACCCATACATCGATTCATCTTGGTCGTAAACAAGGCAATGCCAGAGGTTGTGGAACAGAAGGAGAAATACAGACTGTAAGAAGCAGCTCTTTTTACTTCACCATTTCAACTGAATATCAATTGCATGACAGTCATAATCATTTAATCCCGTCATGTACATTTATGAGCCAATAGAAACATAATCAGATATGTTCTCAAAGCAATAAATATATAGAGTTCTTTAATTAAGAGTCTTTATATTTTTTAAAGAGTATTAATAAATAAATACATTCTTTTTGTTTATCTTTTTATGTATGTGAGCAATAAATGTTTAGTACTAAATAAATTTTGTCTCTGTAATAAATGTTTAGTACTACATTAGTTTTGTGTTTGTTATAAATGTTTAGAACTAAATAAATGTAGTGTCAGTAATAAATGTTTAGTACTAAATGAATGTAGTACCAGCACCAATTGTTTAATACTAAATGAATATAGTAACATCACTAAATGTTTAGTACTAAATGAATGTAGTACCAGAACTAATTGCTTAGTACTAAATAAATGTAGTACCAGCACTAAATGTTTAGTACTTAATGAATGTAGTACCAGCACTAAATGTTTAGTAATCTAATAAAGAGATGTGTTTACAATGATAACTATGAATTTGTTTCTGATTTCAGAGCTCTACAGAATGCCACTAAATTTGTTATTATCATTGAAAAGATTGAGGCTAAGAGAACACAAACACTGGTCAATGGACAACTTGAGCAAGTGGAAACATCGTAAGTCACCTCAGACAAATAACCCATATACTCTAATCCTTGAAACAGTGGAAAATTCCTTTCTATTTTATAATTTGTTTATTATCTACCCTAAAACCTGATTTCTATTTTATAATTTTTTTATTAACTTCTTTAAACCCTGCTTTTTTATTTTATACTTTATCTACTGTCTGCCCTAAAACTTTATTTCTATTTTATAGTTTATTTATTATTTAACCTAAAACCTGAATTCTATGTTATAATTTATCAACCCTAAAACTAACTTTTTAAGTTATAAATGATCTACCCTATAAATTTGTTTCTGTCCTAAAATTAGCTCTTGTTTTTAAGGCCAATGATTTCAGCTTTATCTAAACTCTCTAAAGTCAGTAATCAGCTTTAAAAATGAGATCAGAAATGATCTTGGGAATATTATTTTTTTAATGTTGCTATTACTTTGGTTTACCCTACTTTACTACTGTAGTTATAACAAATATTTCCCCTCAAGATAAACCTCCAAGGAAGTTGACATCACACTGAATATCTCAAAATGAATTGAATGAATTTAAGCAATGAGTTTATTAGTAAATAGGAAAACTTTCTAGACTGAGAATTCATTGTTCAGCTTACTTTTTTCATTGATATTGATATCAAAAAGTTTTGACAACTTACCTTTCATTCAGACAATTTTACTCAAACTAACACTGCAGTTTGTTAGTTTAACACAAAGATCGGTACTCGTTTCTGTTGATGAAAAATTTCTTCAATCACCTACAACTGTTACAGCTAGATAGAGCTATCTTTGTGTAAGATTATTCTATGCCCTACAATTCAATACAACATAAGTTCTCTCCTTCTTAAATATTTCAATGTCTGGGTTTTGTAATAAATATTTCAATGTCTAGGTTTGTATTAAATATTTCAATGTCTGGGTTTGTATTAAATATTTCAATGTCTGGGTTTGTATTAAATATTTCAATGTCTGGGTTTGTATTAAGTATTTCAATGTCTGGGTTTGTATTAAATATTTCAATGTCTGGGTTTTGTATTAAGTTTAAATATTTCAATGTCTGGGTTTGTATTAAATATTTCAATGTCTGGGTTTGTATTAAATATTTCAATGTCTGGGTTTGTATTAAATATTTCAATGTCTGGGTTTTGTATTAAATATTTCAATGTCTGGGTTTTGTATTAAGTTTAAATATTTCAATGTCTGGGTTTTCTATTAAATATTTCAATATCTAGTTTCTTTTAAAACAATTTATTTGTTGTGTGTCCCCAGGACTGATATCACCTTTGTAGCTGCATTACCAAGAGAATCTTACCAACTCATTAACCAAAGTGATCCAAATGGAATTAGGTGAGTTTACTTTCTTGTCCTACTTCTGATCTACTTGTATTATAATATAGCAGAATACAGGTTGCATGTAAACATTAGAAAGTAATGTTTGATAACATATGTTGTTTGTCTGTGTTTTTCTGATCGTTTGAATTCCTCATCTTTGACCACCATCTTCTCACCTCATCTTGACCATCATCTTCACATCTCATCTTTAACCATCATCTTCACACCTCGTCTTTAACCATCATCTTCTCACCTCATCTTTGACCATCATCTTCACATCTCATCTTTGACCATCATCTTCACACCTCATCTTTGACCATCTTCACACCTCATCTTTGACCATCTTCACACCTCATCTTTGACCATCTTCACACCTCATCGTTGACCATCATCTTCACACCTCATCTTTGACCATCTTCACACCTCATCTTTGACCATCATCTTCACACCTCATCTTTGACCATCATCTTCACATCTCATCTTTGACCATCATCTTCACATCTCATCTTTGACCATCATCTTCACACCTCATCTTTAACCATCATCATCACACCTCATCTTTCCCTCTCCTTTGCTCACTGTCTTGCCAGTTCATTTCCCAACATGATTGGTCTCCCCTTGTCTGTGTCAACACCCTGCCCGTGTGTCCGTGCCTGACCAAACCCTTCTCATGCTCCTGTTATTGACATAATCACTTAGCTCTCCCACTGTTTCCTGGTTGGTCCTACACTTGTCTTCCTATGTGTCTGTTTGAGCCCATGTAACAAACAAGCAGCACTTCAGTTACAATCATCAGATAGTGGAGTCACAAAACTTCAAAGGATATATCTCTAGAAATAACAAGGAGTTTTAGATCTTGCCATCAAACTGTATAATACTTATTTGGTGAGTTAGATAAAGTCCCGGTTTGTCATTTGGTGAATAAGTTAAAGATCATGTGTCATTTGGTGAATAAGTTAATGATCATATTTGTCATTTGGTGAATAAGTTAATGATCTTATTTGTCATTTGGAGAGTAAGTTAAAGATTGTATTTGTCATTTGGTGAGTAAGTTAAAAATCGTATTTGTCACTTGGTGAGTTAAAGATCTTATTTGTCCTTTGTGGATTTAGATAAAGACCTTATTTGTCATTTGGTGAGTTAGATAAAGACCTTATTTGTCATTTGGTGAGTTAGATAAAGACCTTATTTGTCATTTGGTGAGTTAGGTAAAGTCCTTACTTATCATTTGATGAGTTAAAGACCTTATTTGTCATTTCGTGAGTTAGTTTTTAAAAAAATTAAATTTTTTATTATGTTATTGCATTTGTTTTCTACTTTTTTTAATATAGCTGCTTTATTTTAACTTGTTCATGTAAATATTACCTTTGAGCAATGTTCGTTTAAACTGCGTGGCTGCACAGATATGTCTGCCACCACATAGCTGTTTCAAATTACGGTGCAGCAAATTTTGTAAAATATTGCACAAAAAATTAATGATATGCAACTTTGCACAATAGTTTTTTTTTACTGTACACTTACACTCTGACCAACGAACATTAGAGGCTAAATTGCTTTTGAGTGACCAAAAGTGTGCCAGATTGTTTTGTGTGCCAGGAATATCTGCCTATAGATATCAATAGGTCCATTTATTCAATATTCAACTGTTTGTAAGAAGTAAACCAAGGTCTATATATTAGTAGTGTTGAAATATTTCAACACACACAAATCATTTATGTTGATATTCTACATACAAACATCATTTATTTCTCTACTCTGCATATAAACATCATTTATTGGTATACTCTGTTTAAAAACATGTTGTATTCCTACTAGTCTCCCTACTGTCATATTTCAAATGTCTTCCATCTTGTCTCCATACTGTCATATTTCAAATGTCTTCCATCTTGTCCCCCTTACTGTCATATTTCAAATGTCTTCAATCTTGTCTCCCTACTCTCATATTTCAAATGTCTTCAATTTTGTCTTCCTACTCTCATATTTCAAATGTCTTCCATCTTGTCTCCATACTGTCATATTTCAAATGTCTTCAATCTTGTCCCCCTTACTGTCATATTTCAAATGTCTTCCATCTTGTCTCCCTACTCTCATATTTCAAATGTCTTCCATCTTGTCTCCTTACTCTCATATTTCAAATGTCTTCAATCTTGTCTCCCTACTCTCATATTTCAAATGTCTTCAATTTTGTCTTCCTACTGTCATATTTCAAATGTCTTCCATCTTGTCCCCCTTACTGTCATATTTTCATATTTCAAATGTCTTCCATCTTGTCCCCCTTACTGTCATATTTCAAATGTCTTCCATCTTGTCCCCCTTACTGTCATATTTCAAATGTCTTCAATTATGTCTCCCTACTCTCATATTTCAAATGTCTTCAATTTTGTCTTCCTACTCTCATATTTCAAATGTCTTCCATCTTGTCCCCCTTACTGTCATATTTCAAATGTCTTCCATCTTGTCCCCCTACTGTCATATTTCAAATGTCTTCAATCTTGTCCCCCTTACTGTCATATTTCAAATGTCTTCCATCTTGTCCCCCTTACTGTCATATTTCAAATGTCTTCAATTTTGTCTCCCTACTCTCATATTTCAAATGTCTTCCATCTTGTCTCCAATACTGTCATATTTCAAATGTCTTCAATTTTGTCTTCCTACTCTCATATTTCAAATGTCTTCCATCTTGTCTCCAATACTGTCATATTTCAAATGTCTTCAATCTTGTCTCCCTACTCTCATATTTCAAATGTCTTCCATCTTGTCTTCCTACTGTCATATTTCAAATGTCTTCAATCTTGTCTCCCTACTCTCATATTTCAAATGTCTTCCATCTTGTCCCCAACTGTCATATTTCAAGTATCCTCCATCTTGTCTCCCCAGTCTCATATCTCAAGCTGCTGTCCTTGACATCAAGACTACAGTTGGAGGTTCATTGAATGTGACTGTGGAAACCATACGTGTGCCATACAAGAATGAGAATGGTATGACCGTAGTCAACATGCTGACCAAGTCCTACATCTGGTGGTTGGATGACCCGTGGGCAGCACTTATTGCCCTGGCTGCTATCATCATACTGTTGGCTGTTGTTGGAATCATTGTCATCATATTCTCTTATGCCAGGTAAAATAGCTTACATCATAGGATTACAATAAGTCTAAAAGTCATTTTAATTATAAAACGTCCTAATGGTAATTTTTTTAAACAAGATTTTGAGTTTCTCTGATTTGAACATAGCTAAATGAACGTATTAATTTAATTTTTGTTTCCTCTCTTTATTTTTAGATACATGAAATTCCTGCATAGATACCAAACCTACCAGCCTAGTTTTGACAATCCTGATTTTGCTGAGCCACCTGGCTTTTTGAGGGAATATGAAACACAGGTAAGAGATGACCTCAAAAATTGTAAACTGAGTTAGTTAATATCTGAACGTGTCTCAAACATTGAGTCAACAATTTCCTCTGAAACATATAGATGATAAATGTGATTTGTTTCTATACTGAGTTAATTAATATCTGACTGTGTCTCACCCAGAGTCTCAACATGTATGTGCCACCTGATGAAGCCATCCCAGACTACGGGGAGGTCAACATGACCATGGATCAACACGGAGTAGAGCATGTGACACACACTGGTCATGACCCCAGAGTTGCAGCAGCAGTCAACCCTATATTCCAAGGGTAGGTGCGTCCATTTGAACTCTTTGAGAAGGAAAGTCCATGCCCAACTTAGACTCCAATAAACACACCAGTTAATTTAGTTAGTCATCTGTTCCCATGATCTCTCCACAGAGATAGAGGTCACAACGAGCCCCTAGACCAACCCTGACACACCAGTTAATTTAGTTAGTCATCTGTTCCCATGATCTCTCCACAGGGAAAGAGGTCACAACGAGCCCCTAGACCAACCCTGACACACCAGTTAATTTAGTTAGTCATCTGTTCCCATGATCTCTCCGCAGAGACAGAGGTCACAACCAGCCCCTAGACCAACCCTGACACACCAGTTAGTTTAGTTAGTCATCTGTTCCTATGATCTCTCCACAGAGACAGGGGTCACAACCAGCCCCTAGACCAACCCTGACACACCAGTTAGTTTAGTTAGTCATCTGTTCCCATGATCTCTCCACAGAGACAGAGGTCACAACCAGCCCCTAGACCAACCCTGACACACCAGTTAGTTGAGTTAGTCATCTGTTCCCATGATGTCTCCACAGAGACAGAGGTCACAACCAGCCCCTAGACCAACCCTGACACACCAGTTAGTTTAGTTACTCATCTGTTCCTATGATCTCTCCACAGAGACAGAGGTCACAACCAGCCCCTAGACCAACCCTGACACACCAGTTAGTTTAGTTAGTCATCTGTTCCCATGATCTCTCCACAGAGACAGAGGTCACAACCAGCCCCTAGACCAACCCTCACACACCAGTTAGTTTAGTTAGTCATCTGTTCCCATGATCTCTCCACAGAGACAGGGGTCACAACCAGCCCCTAGACCAACCCTGACACAGCAGTTAGTTTAGTTAGTCATCTGTTCCCATGATCTCTCCACAGAGACAGAGGTCACAACCAGCCCCTAGACCAACCCTGACGCACCAGTTAATTTAGTTAGTCATCTGTTCCCATGATCTCTCCACAGAGACAGAGGTCACAACCAGCCCCTAGGCCAACCCTGACACACCAGTTAATTTAGTTAGTCATCTGTTCCCATGATCTCTCCACAGAGACAGAGGTCACAACCAGCCCCTAGACCAACCCTGACACACCAGTTAGTTTAGTTAGTCATCTGTTCCCATGATCTCTCCACAGAGACAGGGGTCACAACCAGCCCCTAGACCAACCCTCACATTCCAAGCCAGACAGCATGACTATGTTATAGAGGACACAGCAAGAAAATTAAACCTTTAAACTTTGGATCAGACAATCTAATTTTATAAAAACCTTTACTTCTTAGACCTAAGCCAAAATAGCAACAATTTGTCAATGATGCAACATGTACTTAAGTTATGTTNTTTAGTTAGTCATCTGTTCCCATGATCTCTCCACAGAGACAGAGGTCACAACCAGCCCCTAGACCAACCCTGACACACCAGTTAATTTAGTTAGTCATCTGTTCCCATGATCTCTCCACAGAGACAGGGGTCACAACCAGCCCCTAGACCAACCCTCACATTCCAAGCCAGACAGCATGACTATGTTATAGAGGACACAGCAAGAAAATTAAACCTTTAAACTTTGGATCAGACAATCTAATTTTATAAAAACCTTTACTTCTTAGACCTAAGCCAAAATAGCAACAATTTGTCAATGATGCAACATGTACTTAAGTTATGTTAATGTTTGATATACCAATAGAAGCAATTTAACTGCTGAATAAATATTTTTTTTACAAGATGCAAGTTTTGACTTTGGAAATAAAATTCTTCATTATATACACAAATTCTTTATTATCTACACGTCATGTGACAAAAGGTTGGTATGTGATAACCACGACCACAGATGCCTTCATTTAATTATTTCATTTTATTTAAAGTTTTTTGTTTAAATTTTTTTCACTGCTATATTATTATCTTTGTTTGTGTGGTGCTAACCATGAGAGTATGCCAGATGGTCAGTGTCTTGGTAATAGCAAAAGTTAAATAATTTCATTGATGTCAATAAACAACAATCAAAACTTGTGAAGAATTCTTGACATTTGTAAACAATTGAGTGTTTTAAGATTATTTCCATATGATGTTAAATAAAATCAAAAATATTTTGAACAAGCATGAGATGAAAACATGAGTTAATGTCAAATCATGTTGTGACTGGGTTTGTGTGGAATGAGAATGACAAGTGAATTGAGATAAAATCACCAAATAGATTCTTTGACAAAATTCTAAAAGTGAAACTACCTGAATGAAATTGTTTCTGGCTTTATAAGTAGTAATTATATTTTTTTATTTATTGTAAATAAATATATTATCTTTGACATAACATTGGTGTTACTTTGATGTCATAACATTGGTATTATCTTAATGTCATGACATTGGTGTTAAGCTTCCATTAAAACTCCATTTGCTGTAAAATTCATCAAACTGTAACAATGTACAAAGTGGTTTATCTCAATGAGCTGTTATTGTCAGAATATATCAAGTTTATATTTATTCTACCTTATTTTTTTATATATTTTATAAATTCTATTATAATTAAAGATTATTCTTTTATAAGTTTTGTGACTTCTTCCATTTATCTGGTGTAGTGTATAGTGTGTCTTAGTGGCCATGTCTGGTGTACTGTGTGTCTCAGTGGCCATGTCTGGTGTACTGTGTGTCTCAGTGGCCATGTTTGATGTACTGTGTGTCTCAGTGGCCATGTCTGATGTACTGTGTGTCTCAGTGGCCATGTCTGGTGTACTGAGTGTCTCAGTGGCCATATCTCATTTACTGTCTGTCTCAGCGGCCATGTCTGGTGTACTGTGTGTCTCAGTGGCCATGTCTGATGTACTGTGTCTCAGTGGCCATGTCTGGTGTACTGAGTGTCTCAGTGGCCATATCTCATTTGCTGTCTGTCTCAGCGGCCATGTCTGGTGTACTGTGTGTCTCAGTGGCCATGTCTGGTGTACTGTGTGTCTCAGTGGCCATGTCTGGTGTACTGTCTGTCTCAGTGGCCATGTCTGATGTACTGTATGTCTCAGTGGCCATGTCTGATTTACTGTCTGTCTCAGCGACAATATCTGGTGTACTGTGTGTCTCAGTGGCCATGTTTGGTGTACTGTGTGTCTCAGTGGCCATGTCTGGTGTACTGTGTCTCAGTGGCCATGTCTGATGTACTGTGTGTCTCAGTGGCCATGTCTGATGTACTGTGTGTCTCAGTGGCCATGTCTGATGTACTGTGTGTCTCAGTGGCCATGTTACGTGTACTGTGTCTCAGTGGCCATGTCGGGTGTACTGTGTGTCTCAGTGGCCATATCGGGTGTACTGTGTGTCTCAATGGCCATGTCTGTTCTTGAATATGTTATTTATAGCAACACCTTGAAAATAATTGTTTCCTGTCCTACAACGGCAAACCTTTCAAACTGTCCATACATCCATCCACACATGGGCCTGGGCACCCTCTAGGCATAAACTGCAGGCAACTAGATGCATCGATTTCACGACAGCAAAAAAAAAAAAAAAATTTAAAAAATGGGATCATAATTTTTAAAAATACAGAAAACCTCACAGATCAAACATCAATGACAGAATACCTCACTGACAAGTGATGACCTCACAGAAACATCTTGCTGTCAGATCACCTCACTGACAGAAGGCTGCTGTAAGAGCGCTTCCATGACATGGAGGTTCCATGTCACTAAACAGTGAACAGGTTATGTAACAAGAGTTTTAAAATAGTGTAGCCTCCCCCTACCCAACACACACACACACACACACACACACAAACGGGGAATTCCCATACGTGCTCGGGATACGATTATTGGAGGTCTCGTGAGTCGATCACTCGAGGCTCATAAGTTGTGGTGGCGAGTGCTCGAACACACGTGTGGTGGAGTCATGCCACATACCACGGTGGAGCAGCTGACACAGTCGAGTGAATTCATTCAAATTGTTTGATGGTAGAAGATAGTGGGCCGTGTCTGTGTCATTCATTATAGATGATGTCGTCCAGTTGCTGTACAAGGTGAAACTATCCATGTGTTTCGAGTGCGTTGTGTCATTATATATGTGCGTTATGTCATATTTGTGCGTTTTGTCACTATTTATGTGCGTAATGTCACTATATCTGTGCATTATGTCACTATATATGTGCGTTATGTCATGATATCTGCGAGTTATGTCATTATATCTGTGCGTTTTGTCACTATATCTGTGCGTTATTTCATTATATCTTTGCGTTATGTCACTATATCTGGGAGTTGTGTCACTATATATGTGCGTTATGTCACTATATCTGTGAGTTGTGTCACTATATCTGTGAGTTGTGTCACTATATCTGTTAGTTGTGTCACTATATCTGTGAGTTGTGTCACTATATCTGTGAGTTGTGTCACTATATCTGTGCGTTATGTCACTATATCTGTGAGTTGTGTCACTATATCTGTGAGTTGTGTAACTATATCTGTGAGTTGTGTCACTATATCTGTGCGTTATGTCATTATATATGTGCGTTATGTCATTATATTTGTGCGTTTTGTCACTATATATGTGCGTAATGTCACTATATATGTGCATTATGTCACTATATCTGTGAATTATGTCATATCTGTGCGTTTTGTCACTATATATGTGCGTTATGTCACTATATCTGTGCATTATGTCACTATATCTGTGCGTTATGTCATATCTTTGCGTTATGTCACTATATCTTTGATTTGTGTCAATATATCTGTGAGTTTTGTCACTATATATGTGAGTTGTGTCACTATATCTGTGAGTTGTGTCACTATATCTGTGCGTTGTGTCACTATATCTGTGAGTTGTGTCACTATATATGTGAGTTGTGTCACTATATCTGTGAGTTGTGTCACTATATCTGTGCGTTATGTCACTATATCTGTGAGTTGTGTCACTATATCTGTGCGTTATGTCACTATATATGTGCCTTATGTCACTATATCTGTACGTTGTGTCACTATATCTGTGAGTTGTGTCACTATATCTGTGCATTATGTCACTATATCTGTGAGTTGTGTCACTATATCTGTGCGTTATGTCACTATATCTGTGAGTTGTGTCACTATATCTGTTAGTTGTGTCACTATATCTGTGAGTTGTGTCACTATATCTTTGAGTGGTGTCACTATATCTGTGCGTTATGTCACTATATCTGTGAGTTGTGTCATTATATCTGTGAGTTGTGTCACTATATATGTGCGTTATGTCACTATATCTGTGCGTTATGTCACTATATCTGTGAGTTGTGTCACTATATCTGTGAGTTGTGTCACTATATCTGTGAGTTATGTCACTATATATGGGAGTTGTGTCACTATATCTGTGCGTTATGTCACTATATCTGTGCGTTATGTCACTATATCTGTGAGTTGTGTCACTATATCTGTGAGTTGTTTCACTATATCTGTGAGTTGTGTCACTATATCTGTGCGTTATGTCACTATATCTGTGAGTTGTGTCACTATATCTGTGCGTTATGTCACTATATCTGTGCGTTATGTCACTATATCTGTGCGTTATGTCACTATATCTGTGAGTTGTGTCACTATATCAGTGCGTTATGTCACTATATCTGTGCGTTATGTCACTATATCTGTGCGTTATGTCACTATATCTGTGAGTTGTGTCACTATATCTATGAGTTGTGTCACTATATCTTTGAGTGGTGTCACTATATCTGTGCGTTATGTCACTATATCTGTGAGTTGTGTCACTATATCTGTGAGTTGTGTCACTATATCTGTGCGTTATGTCACTATATCTGTGAGTTGTGTCACTATATCTGTGAGTTGTGTCACTATATCTTTGAGTTGTGTCACTAAATCTGTGAGTTGTGCCACTATATCTGTGAGTTGTGTCACTATATGTGTGATTTGTGTCACTATATCTGTGCGTTATGTCACTATATGTGTGAGTTGTGTCACCATATCTGTGCGTTATGTCACTATATCTGTGAGTTGTGTCACTATATCTGTGCGTTATGTCACTATATCTGTGAGTTGTGTCACTATATATGTGCGGTATTTCACTATATATGTGCGTTATGTCACTATATCTGTGCGTTATGTCACTATATCTGTGAGTTGTGTCACTATATCTGTGCGTTATGTCACTATATATGTGCGTTATGTCACTATATCTGTGCGTTATGTCACTCTATCTGTGAGTTGTGTCACTATCTCTGTGCGCTATGTCACTATATCTGTGAGTTGTGTCACTATATCTGTGCGTTATGTCACTATATCTGTGAGTTGTGTCACCATATATGTGCGTTATGTCACTATATCTGTGAGGTGTGTCACTATATCTGTGCGTTATGTCACTATATCTGTGAGTTATGTCACTATATCTGTGAGTTGTGTCACTATATCAGTGCGTTATGTCACTATATCTGTGAGTTGTGTCACTATATCGGTGCGTTATGTCACTATATCTGTGGGGTTTTTTTTACCATATCATTTATAACAACAAACTACACGAATATAAATTTAAAACAACAACACTAGTCATTGCTAGAAAAGGCGTTAATTTTTTTAAGTTAAAATTAATTTCAGTTTACAATGTTTTTGGTGGTGTCAGTGGTGTCATCGTGTTGCGATAGCTATTGATTACATGACCTGATCTTATCTTATACAAACAGATGGTCTTTCTGTATAGAAGAATATTGCGTCCTACGCTTACCCATGGATTATGTCCAATCTTGCATTTTTATTCTAGTTTTGAAGATTGTTAGTGTTTTTTTTTTTAATTTTTTGTTGTAGTTCGGGCAACCCATTCCACGCACGAATTCCAGACGGCTAAGAACGAGAATGTTTGTGTTTGTTCTTGAGAACATAGAATAATTTTTTTATCCCCGTCTATATGAGTTTTGTATTATATTATTTTGTATTGTTTTTCAAAAGTTAGTGTTGATTGTTTTTTACTTTGCTCTTTGTTCTTCTTTCCTCTTGTGTTTCTTTGTTGAGTGACTATACTGACGGTGTTGCTCTCGTCAATTTTGAATATCTTCCAGTAATGAATCTTGCAGTTCCTTTTTGAATGTGTCCTATTTTCTCTGTTTCCTTTTGGCTTGGTGGATGGGTCCCAAACAGAAGATGTATATCTTAACGCGAAACTTAACCGTTAACGACAAAGTAAGGTAATTTTAGTTTAGTTTGACGTTTCTATGACGTTGGTAACAGTCTCTTTATATAAAGTTTAAGTAGGAAATCTAAAATTGTTTCATTAATTCATTAATTCAATGTGTTGATTTCTAGACAATTGTTCATGTATTAATAAAGTATTAATATGTTATTATACTAAGGTATTTACGTCTTTAGTTTGAAGAAGCTGTTTCCAATAAAGAAGTAGTTTGAATTTATTTGTTTCTTTTCCTTTGACACCTTTACTTTTCTGGGTTGAAAGACAAACTCCTAGTGGTTTCTCATGTATGTAAGTCATATGGTCTAAAGTCAAAGGCCTATTTGTAAGATGTCGCTATCTTGTTCGGATTGCATTGATCTTTCTTCGTCAAATGGTTACTGGAATTTACGCCACCAAAAATGCCGACCTTGTGTGTGCGCGTGAGTGTGTGCACAGTTTGTGGTGGTGCTGTAATACGTTGTTTTGTTACAGAAGTCAGTTTTATGCTTGTTATAGCAGTGAGGCGGCTGGGTAGCGAAGTCGATAGTGAGGGGCGTGGGATCGAGCCCACGAAAAGCCACTACCAAAATGTTAAGAAATGACTAGCACTAAGAAAGTCCCCCGCTGACCTGGAGAGGGAGGGGCATGCCAGTGTCTATTAAGTATTATGGAAACACTAGAATCCCCTACCTATTATGCCTCACATTTCTATCCATCCACGAGAAATTATGATAAATCTGATAAAACACGACCCTATCAAATATGTGTCAGTGTCGGTATACCAGTGTGTCGGTATGTCAGTGTCTGTATGCCAGTATGTAAGTCATTCTAAAAATCTGATTTGATCGGTCCTATATCATCATGTATAACTATGTGGCTCGGTTCTGTGTGGCTGGGTTCTATACCATCACGTATAACCATGGTTTGGTTTTATATCACCAGCTCTATAACAAGAATATAAATCTGGGACTTGTTTCTATATCACCGTTTGCCGTCTGTTTAAGGGACTGTTCCCCCCGCCCCTTCCCCGGGTCCTACTCTGACCCCAAGCAAACACAAACTTACCATCAGGTTCGTGTCACGAGTTCTTATCGCGGGTTTAAAACAAGCTGTTTCCCGTCTTGTCCCCTGTACCTGACATGTCTCTTACAACACACGAAAGTTTTCCACCAACTACAAAGAAAAAAAAAAACTAACAGAAGAAAGTGCCTCCCTACCTCCCCCCTCCCACACAACCCCAACCTTCACAAGATTGTATTTTCAGTAGTTACATAAATCAGTTTTTTTTTCTTCTCTTCTATTTGCCTCCTATTTCTGTTTCAGCATTCATTTCCACGTGCAATTGGTTAGTAACAGACATGCCGTTGTCTTGGGTATTACACCGTGCTCGAAATGTTTCTTCTTGTGAACATTCTCAACTCACATTGTTTCAATTCATGTTTGTCACTCGATTGCTATAACAACAGGTTACATAACTCTCCGTCTCTAGATTATCTGCTCTTGTAAAAAAATAATTCACTATTCAAAGTTGTTTTTAGCGCATTTTCGAGAAGTCGAATGCGCCATTGCACCCGTTTTGTCCGTCCGTCATCACCCTAGATCTCAGCAACCATAAGTCCTAGACCCATGATGTATATATGTTTTTTGTATGTCCTGACCTGCCATTTGTGCATCAACACTCAGTTACTCGATCCGTTAAAAAAACCCGTTAAAACTACCAAAAAACATTGCGAATCGAGAGATAACACTGGCGCAGGCAACGACCGCCATTGCCAGAAGTCGAATACATCGTTTTTCAAGCATTGAAGAGTTTTTACTTTCTGTTGTTTTTTTTTTGTTGACGTCATTAGAATATGTGTAAAAGTTTAGAGAGTTTTACGTCATCATTTGTGGTGACTTCAATCAAGATCTTAGCGGCCCAGGGGCAGAAATTGAAAACTTTTTCGAAACAAACTTCAACATTCAACTACTTTCAACAAGATTGGCAACCACGATCTATCAAACAACAATTGACGGAGTATTTGGGCGATTAGCTGATTACAATTTAGAATGTTTCATTTATGAGTCCTATTTCAGTGACCACAAACCACTTGTAGTTAGATTAAAGAGAAAATATAAAAAATTTAAATGTAAAGAAATGACTTTTAAATTAAAAAAATTTCAAGTATATTCATTACACAAGAAAATTCATAAAAATTTGTCTAAAATCTAAACACAATTACTGATAACTACATAATGCTGATATCTAACATAAGTACTGATACATAATACGAAAATGCGCTAACACGTCCTGGGTCCAAAAAGGGACCAGGCTTAACATGATTTTTTTTTTATCAGTGACGTGCTTGCCCACTGTGTAAAATTATTTCAAGTTTTGTTTATAAAATAAACTTGCACCACAATGCACTCATTACAGATATGATTAGCGTTTACCCGATGTGTCACAATATATTCAATATGAAGACTAGCACGCCATACAATTTGAATGTCATGCTAGAGGGCTATAATTTGAATGTCATGCTAGAGGGCTACAATGTGAATAATTCATTGCACAGGAAATGCCACCAAGCATGTAGTATAAAAAATAATCGCAGCAGCAAAAAATTAATCGGTAAACGATGTTACCGGAATGTCTGGGAGAGTCGCTTCCTTCAGTGACACCTTTTGTCATCCTACATTGTGTAGATCTAATGACACCTTTTGTCACCCTACATTGTGTAGATCTAATGACACCTTTTGTCATCCTCCATTGTTTAGATCTAGTGACACCTTTTGTCATCCTACATTGTGTAGATCTAGTGACACCTTTTGTCATCCTACATTGTGTAGATCTAATGACACCTTTTGTCATCCTACATTGTGTAGATCTAGTGACACCTTTTGTCATCCTACATTGTTTAGATCTAATGACACCTTTTGTCATCCTACATTGTGTAGATCTAATGACACCTTTTGTCATCCTACATTGTGTAGATTAATGACACCTTTTGTCATCCTACATTGTGTAGATCTAATGACACCTTTTGTCATCCTACATTGTGTAGATCTAATGACACCTTTTGTCATCCTACATTGTGTAGATCTA
>MUZC01000037.1:465551-491584 GCA_002072015.1 Radix auricularia | reverse complement strand
GGTTTGGGGGGGGGGGGGTAAAGTAAGCACAAATATAAGTGGGAGGGGTGGCAGGTTAGGTAAGCTCCGCTTTGAACATAATGGAGACGCATAAGAGTGACATATTTTCAGCAGTAAACACGAAGACCTACTCACTCCAGTCATCAAAAGGCTAACTGTAAAATCGATTTCAGATATCGATTTCAATCCACAAATATATCAACGAAGTTAAAATAAAACTTTACCCTTTTCAAGTGACGTAATTTTACTATCTTACAATTCCAATTCTCATATGTGAACTTTTACGATGAAATCATGTGACGTCATCATGAGCGGTTCTTTGTTTGTTACACATGGGATCGGAGTACGATGTGTGGCCAAAATAACATCGGCAAAAAAGTGTTATCAGTGTCAACATTCCAGCCTCACTGTGAACTGTGCACACCGTGTGAATGGAGCAAATGTTCAGTTTAAGCCTTCATTAGAATTAGCTAAAACAGGGGTAGCAACAGCAACGTCCCTTCTCAAGTTAGTTGGTCGGTGTGCAAAGTAAAAAAAAAAACGTGTGCAAAATTGCACAGCATCCATATTTTGTGTAATATTTTACAAAATTTGCTGCACGGCAATTCTAAACTACTGCATCTTCAAGGGAACATTGGCCACAGGTGAAATTAGCCACAGATTAAACTAACCACATGTGGAAGTAACCACAATTGGGCGTAGTGTTTTAGGATTCGGCATTGTACCGGGGGGGGGGGTTTACGGGCGTCCCATGTGTCACCAAACAAAAGTTATTCAAATGATAATACCGTGTTTCAATGTTAGTGTTGAATCAGCCCAACAACGTGGAAATGTGTGGTGGAGGGAATCTCCCTTAAGTGTTTTTTTCTTTATGAATTCAAAGTTAAACGATAAAAATTTTGTTTTGGCAAACCTGTAGTTATCCCATGTGATTGCCAACGTATAGATATCCATTGTGATGGCCAACCTATAGGTATCCCTTGTGCAGTGGCGTCGCTCGGGGGTGCGGTGGTGGCGGGCTGCCCCAGGTGACACCATCAGGCGGGTGACACCATACAGTAAAATTATACATATTCCTGTTATTTGGCACTATGGGTTAAATCATGACGGGGTGACACCAGGAGCTACCGCCCCGGAGAAAACAGTGACACCATGAGCTACCGCCCCGGTGACGCCAACCCTAGTGACGCCTCTGCCCTCGTGATTGCAAACCTATAGATATCCGTTGTGATGGCCAACCTATAGATATCCATTGTGATGGCCAACCTATAGACACCCATTGTGATGGCCAACCTGTAGTTATCCCATGTGATTGTCAACGTATAGATATCCATTGTGATGGCCAACCTGTAGTTATCCCATGTGATTGTCAACGTATAGATATCCATTGTGATGGCCAACCTGTAGATATCCCATGTGATTGTCAACGTATAGATATCCATTGTGATGGCCAACCTGTAGTTATCCCATATGATTGTCAACGTATAGATATCCATTGTGATGGCCAACCTGTAGTTATCCCATGTGATTGTCAACGTATAGATATCCATTGTGATGGCCAACTTGTAGATATCCCATGTGATTGTCAACGTATAGATATCCCTTGTGATGGCCAAACTGTAGATATCCATTGTGATGGCCAACCTGTAGATATCCATTGTGATGGCCAACAGAAAGATATTCATTGTGATGGCCAACCTATAGATATCCATTGTGATGACCAACCTATAGATATCTATTATGATGGCCAACCTGTAGATATCCATTGTGGTGGCCAACCTATATATATCCATTGTGATGGCCAACAGAAAGATATCCATTGTGATGGCCAACCTATAGATATCCATTGTGATGACCAACCTATAGATATCTATTGTGATGGCCAACCCATCTATATCCATTGTGATAGCCAACCTATAGATATCCATTGAGATGGCCAAACTGTAGATATCCATTGTGATGGCCAACCTGTAGATATCCATCGTGATGGCCAAACTGTAGATATCCATTGAGATGGCCAAACTGTAGATATCTATTGTGATGGCCAACCTGTAGATATCCATTGTGATGGCCAACCTGTAGATATCCATTGTGATGGCCAACAGAAAGATATTCATTTTGATGGCCAACCTATAGATATCCATTGTGATGGCCAACCTGTAGATATCCATTGTGATGGCCAACAGAAAGATATTCATTATGATGGCCAACCTGTAGATATCCATTGTGATGGCCAACCTATATATATCCATTGTGATGGCCAACAGAAAGATATCCATTGTGATGGCCAACCTATAGATATCCATTGTGTTTGCCAACAGAAAGATATCCATTGTGATGGCCAACCTATAGATATCCATTGAGATGGCCAACCTAAAGATATCCATTGTGATGGTCAACCTAAAGATATCCATTGTGATGGCCAACCTGAAGATATCCATTGTGATGGCAAACATATAGATATCCATTGTGATTGCCAACCTATAGATATCCATTGTGATGGCCAAACTGTAGATATCCATAGTGATGGCCAACCTATAGATATCCATTGTGATTGCTAACCTATAAATATCCATTGTGATGACCAACAGAAAGATATCCATTGTGATGGTCAACCTATAGATATCCATTGTGATGGCCAACCTATAGATTTCCATTGAGATGGCCAAACTGTAGATATCCATTGTGATGGCCAACCTATAGATATCCATTGTGATGGCCAACCTATAGATATCCATTGTGTTTGCCAACAGAAA
Source organism: Radix auricularia (assembly GCA_002072015.1). Classification (NCBI taxonomy): domain Eukaryota; kingdom Metazoa; phylum Mollusca; class Gastropoda; family Lymnaeidae; genus Radix; species Radix auricularia. The sequence continues at coordinate 488,828 of MUZC01000037.1, read as the reverse complement.
GATATCTATTGTGATTGCCAACCTATAGATATCCATTGTGATTGCCAACCTATAGATATCCATTGTGATGAACAACCTAGAGATATCCATAGTGATGGCCAACCTATAGATATCCATTGTGATTGTAAACCTATAAATATCCATTGTGATGGCCAACAGAAAGATATCCATTGTGATGGTCAACCTATAGATATCCATTGAGATGGCCAACCTATAGATATCCATTGTGATGGCCAACCTATAGATATCCATTGTGTTTGCCAACAGAAAGATATCTATTGTGATTGCCAACCTATAGATATCCATTGTGATTGCCAACCTATAGATATCCATTGTGATGAACAACCTATAGATATCCATAGTGATGGCCAACCTATAGATATCCATTGTGATTGTGATACCTATAAATATCCATTGTGATGGCCAACAGAAAGATATCCATTGTGATGGTCAACCTATAGATATCCATTGTGATGGCCAACAGAAAGATATCCATTGTGATGGTCAACCTATAGATATCCATTGTGTTTGCCAACAGAAAGATATCCATTGTGTTTGCCAACAGAAAGATATCTATTGTGATTGCCAACAGAAAGATATCTATTGTGATTGCCAACAATAAATCAAGTAGCAGCCAGCTTACACCATTTAATGATTTGAGATCTAAATCAAGGTAAACTAAATAAAAACTATTTTAGTCATCGTCCTTAATTTATGTGTTTTTTTCTCATTATAAACCATAATATAATGACTCAGACCAGTGGGGGATTCAGATTGGGAGGGGCCTCTGGCTGCAATGGAACCTGGAGCCCGGTCCAGCCACTTATTATACAATATAATAAAATTCGGACCCTTAATTTAGCTTTAAATCATTTGGGGCCCCTGGCTTTAGCCCAATCAGCCACCCTCTTAATCCTGCCTTGACTCACAGTATAAACAAGTGGTGGCGAACCTTTTTTGGGGTCCCGTGCCCAAAACTCCACTAAAACCTTATTGGCCAACACTCCACTAAAACCTTATTGGCCAACACTCCGATAAAACCTTATTGGCCAACACTCCACTAAAACCTTATTGGCCAACACTCCGATGAAACCTTGGTTTGATTGAGGAAGTAAAGTTTTAGACGCGTGTCAGCTGATGAGGCTCTGCGTGCCGACTTTGGCACGCCTGCCATAGGTTCGCCATCACCGATACAAACCATATAATGAAATTGACAATATAAACCATAAGGGACCTTGTGAAATCAATTTTTGGAAAAGGGCCAAAGGGTTTTTAAAAAATTACCCCAACAGGGAACGAAGGCCATCAGCAACGCTACAGACAGAATCCATCAGTAATTTATTTCCGTCTCAATTCAGTTTGGGCTTCAGTTTCTTTTTATACTTTATGCACTGATAATAAAATGCATGACATCTCAATAAATATTTGATTGAACAGATTTTATCTGTCATTATGATAATTAATTGATCTCATAATTGACACCCCTCTGTAGTCAATCCCAACGTCCCAGTCATTTCCATAATCTCAGTTATCGTCCCAGTGATTCCCATTATCTCAGTTATCGTCCCAGTCATTCCCAATATCTCAGTTATCGTCCCACTCATTCCAATTATCTCAGTTATCGTCCCAGTCATTCCCATTTTCTCAGTTATCGTCCCAGTGATCCCCATTATCTCAGTTATCGTCCCAGTCATTCCCATTATCTCAGTTATCGTCCCAGTGATTCCCAATATCTCAGTTATCGTCCCAGTCATTCCCAATATCTCAGATATCCCACCGTACCAGTCATTCCCATTATATCAGTTATCGTCCCAGTGATTCCCATTATCTCAGTTATCGTCCCAGTGATTCCCAATATCTCAGTTATCGTCCCAGTCATTCCCATGATCTCAGTTATCGTCCCGGTCATTCCCATTATCTCAGTTATCGTCCCAGTCATTCCCAATATATCAGTTATCGTCCCAGTCATTCCCAATATATCAGTTATCGTCCCAGTCATTCCCAATATTTCAGTTATCCCATCATCCCAAATCCCAGCCAATCCCATCATCCAAGTCATTCCTAAAATTTCAGTTATTCCACCGTCCCAGTCATTCCCAATTTTCTCAGTTATCACACCATCCCACTATCTCGCCAACCCAGTCAATCCCACCATCCTAATCGTCCCCACCTCATTCCCGTTCATGAAATACACAGACAGACATCGTTCATAAACCATAAATAACTAATAGCGAGATTAGAGATTAATACAATTTCTGTGTGATCTGTGAGTTATGTGCGTATAGGGCATCGTTCATGCATTGGCGTCGTTCATTTCAGGGCGTCGTTCATTTCCGGGTGTCGTTCATTTCAGCGCGTCGTTCATTTCAGGGCGTCGTTCATTTCATGGCGTCGTTCATTTCAGGGCGTCTTTTGTTTTGTTTCCAGACATAGCTTGTTTCGGACATTTTTGTTTTTGTATTATTTGTTTATTTAAATATATTATTTTTAAAAATTTTGTTTCCTTTATTGAATTGTAGTTGATTGTTAGCTCGTGATTTTCAAAACATCTTGTCCGTGATTAGAAGATGGGAACTCTCCTGTTAGTACCACCATGAGATCAAGATGACGGAGAAGAAAGGCGGGTGCCGGGTCCATCCCCTGACTTGTTTACTCATCATTATATTGAACATCCCTAATGTAAAAGAACAGTCTTTGCCATGATTCTGGAATATGAAAAAAACAACGCGTGGCCTTAATTCATTGTAAATATACTGAAAGTAAACAATAGGAAGTGTAGTAGATAAACAATGGGATGTGTAGTGCATAAACAATGGGATGTGTAGTACATAAACAATGGGATGTGTAGTACATAAACAATGGGATGTGTAGTACATAAACAGTGGGATGTGTAGTACATAAACAATGGGATGTGTAGTACATAAACAATGGTATGTGTAGTACATAAAGAATAGGATGTGTAGTACATAAACAATCGTATGTGTAGTACATAAAGAATAGGATGTGTAGTACATAAACAATGGTATGTGTAGTACATAAAGAATAGGATGTGTAGTACATAAACAATGGGATGTGTAGTACATAAACAATGGGATTTGTAGTACATAGGCAATGGGATGTGTAGTACATAAACAGTGGGATTTGTAGTACATAAACAATGGGATTTGTAGTACATAAACAGTGGGATTTGTAGTACATAGGCAATAGGATGTGTAGTACATAAACAATGGGATTTGTAGTACATAGGCAATAGGATGTGTAGTACATAAACAGTGGGATTTGTAGTACATAGGCAATGGGATGTGTAGTACATAAACAATGGGATTTGTAGTACATAGGCAATGGGATGTGTAGTACATAAACAATGGGATGTGTAGTACATAAACAATGGGATTTGTAGTACATAGGCAATGGGATGTGTAGTACATAAACAGTGGGATTTGTAGTACATAAACAATGGGATGTGTAGTACATAAACAATGGGATTTGTAGTACATAAACAATGGGATGTGTAGTACATAAACAATGGGATGTGTAGTACATAAACAATGGGATGTGTAGTACATAAACAATGAGTACATAAACAATGGGATGTGTAGTACATAAACAATGGGATGTGTAGTACATAAACAATGGTATGTGTAGTACATAAACATTGGGATGTGTAGTACATAAACAATGGGATGTGTAGTACATAAACAATGGGATGCGTATTACATTTTGTTATCACCCAGTGATCGGACACAGTGCTTACAATTACAATGTGCTCAAACTCAAACAGTGTGTACTGGATAAAGACTGGCTAGACTTTGTACACAAAGTGTACATTTTATGTTGTTAGATCTTAGGTAACATCTGCTGGCAGGTATTCACACAGCCAAGGTTATTGATCATCAATTTTTAAACGCTGATCTCAATAAAATGTTCCGTTCTTTGACCTTTGACCTAATTGTTGAGGCAATGACCAATACAGGGCTGACTTGGTATCGATGTGGTACAGATAGGGACGTGACCCTTCAAAACCGTTATGTCCGGGTCGTTTTGTCGATTATCCGATACGGATGTAAGACACGGTGGTCTAGTGGCATGCGCGCTCGGTTGGCGTATCGATGGTTTTGGGTTCGAATTTTCCTCTGATAAGCGCGGATGTTTTGCTACTTACTAATATAAATATAACTAGCATCTGACGACCTACTAGTAAATAGTTCATTAAAATTGCCTCGATTGATAAGGGTTTTGTGTTGACGTGATTTGCCATTGAGCCAGTCTGAAGAAGCTGGTGTATAAGTTAACATTAAATCATCTGCTGATCTTATTTATATGTCAGCATGAACTTTTAAAAAAATAGAAAGTGTTAGAGGCCGTCCACAAATGACGTCACGTGATTTTGGAAAAAATTACATCACCTTGCCCCTTGGTCAGATGTCGTCACAAAAAGTTAGACCCCCCCCTCCGACATAACGTCACAAAGCTCTTGATGTGCCCCCCCCCCCAAATTAAAGCCGTATTTTCGATGTGAAAATAGCATGCTTTCAAAATACCTTTGTAATTTAAGTAAGTATTTAGTGTAATATCGTAGCACCCGTAAATAGTCATGTAAAACGTCATAAAATAAATTGTAAGCAATCACATATTTAAGTGGAACTTTTATTTAAAGTTGCGCATTTTGATGTGAAGTACCAGTTCTTAAACACCCCCTCCCTCCCCCCTTATCACACTCATCACAAATGTGTGACCCCCCCCCCTTGGTGCATGACGTCCCTTTATGATTGCAAGTAAATTTGGAAGATTTCACTTACGGTAGCTAGTTGTAATTATTTTTTTTTAAATCATAATTTTGATGTCTTTATCTATTTCAAATAAACCCATTTCAGACTTTCAATGTCTTGGCCTATGCGTGTAAATCCTAACAACCAACAGTAAAACTACAAGCGATCAAAAAGCCGACTGTTACTGTTTGTTCGAGAGAGTATGGTCCCTGGAGTCCAATCCTGTTTGCCATCTAGGAAATTTCCCAGAGGACTCGTTACTCTCCTATGGATAGTGTTTTTTTTTTTAGTCCCAATAATTCCATCGTCGAAGGGGAGGGTATATCATATCTCCACAACGATGACGTCATTCCTCTCTTTATGTATGAGCTGGGACTTAGGGAGTACAATTTGGACGTGTGGGGGGAGGGGGTAAATAATATATTTATAACAGCCAGATAATGTGCTCATAACTCATTAGATGAAATATAATTGTATTAGACCTCCCGCTTTTACCTCAACGCTGTCAATGCCGTGGGTGTGTGTGTTGTGTTGATGGGGCGTGTTTGTCAGCTAGTAGTGTTTTCCCAGATTTATTTGAATTGATCAGCGTTTAGTTGTCCAGCGTGTGAGATATTGGCAGATTGGTTTTATAATCATAAAAAATTAATTCAGACTTTTCAAAGACATTATTTGATTGGTCTGTGACTTTTTAATTAGGGTTCGCCTGAAACTGGAAGTTTTATTATTTTTATTTTTAAACCGAATACAGCGCGTGTAAATAACAAAAAATGCAGCACACTTCCGTTTAAAAAAAAAAAAAATTAAAAAATTAAATTTAAAAAAAAAATGAGAGCAACTTTTAGATTTACACAAGTAAAAAGTTGAAGTAACTTGAAGTGGGTGTTCGCCAGATACAGAAATAATAATCTGAAAGTTAAGTGATGTTCTCAGAGTTTTATGATTGTGCAATGATTTTATTTTGATTATTAATAAATTATTATTAAACTGGAATAATTTCATATCAATATCAAGAATTACCAAACATTATTTATTTATTCCACAGTTAATTACCAAAATAAAATGAATGGTGATTTTTTGTTGTTGTTAAGATCAATAATTTGAAGACTGTTTAGTACTGTTTAGTTTATTTATTTTTTAAATTTGATAGTCATTGATAGCGTATGTAATAATCTCACACCACAACGAGCACTCTTGCCAAGCATTATCTCTACAGATGAAAGCATTCATTCATTGTTCTTATATGTATCTTCCCAGATTTTTACAGAGTGGTCAACAAACTCAGCAGCTGGCACCAGGTTCTATGCCAAGCCCAATATTTCTAACATTGTCCTAGTGACTATCGTCTGGCTACAGGACCCATGGAAGTGTAATATTTTTACATTGTTCAAGTTTTGTGACCAGCAGCATTTCTCATGGAGCCAAACATTAAAATGTCCTTCTGTACCATGAATAATGTTCTGTGGCGAAACATTTCGACTGAAATTTGCAGATGATCAAACTCAACTCCCACTACGAAAGGACTTCGCAACCCTAACGAAAGGCTAAATTTTGTGGATAAGCAGATGATTGCGATACAAAGAATGCCTATTGGTGGAAACAGCAAATAATGACCTCTAACCTCCAATGGAAACTAAATGAAGACCGAACTGTTGGCTAAAACTGAAATGTTTTCATCATAGCCTTTAATCACAAAACGGTTACTGTTTTGTTGTCCTAAATGACTCATATTGATACTGTATTATTGTCCAAATGACCCATGGGGGTACTGTATTATTGTCCCAAATGACTTATATTGGTACTGTATTATTGTCCTAAATTACTCATATTGGTACTGTATTATTGTCCCAAATGACCCATGGGGGTACTGTATTATTTTGCTGAATAACTCTTGTTGGTACTGTATCTTTGTCCTACTTTGCTGGAAAGTGTTGACAAATTGCTGCCCTTGACATAGATAAGTCAGTTTTTCCTTAATGTTAATCCAGTGGGAAATGTAAATTTCAACTGTTGTTTCAATGCTTAAACTTTAATGTTCACTTTGCATATAATAAGTCCTCATATAATATAAATGTTTGGCATTTCCTTGTAATCCGAAACAAGATAAGGAATGTAGTAGTGGCTGATACAAATTTATTATTATTATTTGTACAAATAACACATAATTATTATTTTATTATTTTTTTGTATCACTGTAGTAGAGTAGTTAATGACTGGCTTGCATCAGCTCTACAAGTTGTCTTGTTGAGCTACATTTGTTTCTAAAGGCAACTAAATTATTGAAGTAATTTTAACATACATTGTAACATACACAGAAAGGGTTGTCAGCTCATTGTAACATACAGATAAGTAGTCTAAAAATAAGCTCACTTAAAGGTGGCAGGGAAAATTAAAATTTAAAAAAATATAATGAAATGAAATTAGGATGCCTTGATCATCCCAATAACAAATTCTGCAAACGCTTTTCAAGCATTAAAATTGGCTATAATAAAATGAGGTTCACTGTTCTGTGTGCAAAGTTAAAAAAAAATGTGTGCTAAGTTTGAAACCCAGTCAAGGAAATTGTTGAATAAGATATTACTAATCTTGAACTATAAAAATACATGAAATTAGGATGTTTATTATCTTTCTCATCTTCAGTAAACAATGTTAACAAGAAAATACATTAAGTAAAAGTAAAAGTATGGGTTCTGTTGGTGACCAGTTGAAGATTGGAATGGGACCTGCAGGTGACAATTCTTCTGCTGCTGAGAATTTTAATGATTTTATTTATTTCCTACCGATCCACCCACCCATGTAACTACCCTAAAGATGGTATCTAATGCCAGTGGTCGATAGAAAAGAGTGATTTCAGTCTCATCTTATTCCCAGTGTCTGCTCTGATGGTTCCGAGTGTCAGGTGAACCATTTTATATATTTTATATCTGCTGGTTGAATTGCATGAAGTGTTATTGTATGTTTGGTGAATGCATGCTTCCAAAATGGCAACAAGGTCACATATTTCTGTTACTGTTCTATGCAAGTCATCTGGGTTGTACATTGGAGCTGCCTTTGTTCAATTTATTCTTTTCAAGCTTGATATCATAACCATGAACATTTGATGTTTAAAACAATATATCATTTTTTGTGTTTATAATATATCATTTTTTGGGTTTAACAATATGTCATTTTTTAAAATTATTACTGTACTTATTTATTTTATGCACCATTGGCCCATCTTTGAATTTGTTAAAATATGGTATTTTCCCCAAATAATAATCATAAAGTCAATTAAATTTATTTAAAAGACTTCATTTATTTTTAAAATTGAAAACAAAACTGACAAGAATGATGGCTAAGCCGTTCTCTTACCTTCTAGCGATGTACAACATAAACAATTAGTTACGGTGCGAATAAGCAATTTAAACAGATACTCTCTAGATAGTCTAATTTTATCGTAAACTCACCCACACACACAATTAAAAAAAAACAACACCTAAAAATTTAAAGTAAAAGTTTCCTTCAATCAATCAGAATCATTTGGTCATGAGAAAATGTTCAAATTTGAAATACTGTTGCTGACAAAATGACTCAATGCAGCCAACAATTAGTGCATACTAATTATGACATTAGCACTTTGATTAACCATAGTAAAATAACCTTCAGCTGAAGGTTAAACTTTGACTAAGAGCCTAGTATTTCCTAAAAATTTGGAAGTCAAAAATGAGACTTTCACATTATCATTTAAACTACCTGACTTGAAGGTAGAGAGTAGGTAAGCTATTTAAACCAAAGGAACCAATAGCTTTTTTTTTTTAATGTAAAAAGAAAAATTATTTTAAAAAATAAAATTAACAGTAATAAACAGCACAGTCCTGTCTTTCCTCTAATAGTGATAGCGATAAGAGCTTTGCTCATAACCAGTATTGGATTGACTCACATTTCTGAGGATAAAAAATAACATTCATTTATCAAGGTAAAACTAAACCATATGCCAGACATTCTTAAACACTTGTATTCACCAGACATTTTTAAAATAACACTTGTATTCACCAGACATTTTTAAAATAACACTTGTATTCACCAGACATTTTAAATAACACTTGTATTCACCAGACATTTTTAAAATAACACTTGTATTCACCAGACATTTTTAAAATAACACTTGTATTCACTAGACTTAAAAGTTGATATTTACTTTTAGCAACTATTAAATTTCTTCCTGTTTCAATATTAACATGTGGGAGAAAATCGGACATGTTTTGCCTTTGCAAAAGAATCTTGAATTTTTTAAAAACAAAATGGTATATATTTCAAATGATATTAGCCAAGAGCAAGAATTACCTTGAATTGTAGCTGTTGCCGTATGCAGGAGCTGTATCTTCTGACCGTCTGTCTGCTCCATAATCCAAGCTTGGTTGTGATTGTTGCATGCCGTAGTAATCAGCAGGGCTCTCCTCAGCCCAACTACGTTGTTGGGATCCCAGACCCAGGTTTTGTCTTTTCCCTCCAAAACTGTCTTCACCATAATCAGAGCTAAATCCTGATTGATTGGCTCTGCGTTTGGCACCAGCCCCAAAAGTGTGAGATCCTTCACCTAAAGGGATCCATTGTGCAGAGGAAAGAGAATATTTTACTCATGGCATGCTAAAGCCTGTAAGCCAATGTCAATCATGTTTTTTAGGTAGTAAAAGTTTGCATACATTTAAGCTAAATTAATTTATTTTAAAACAAAAGTCAAATCATTAGCCTCTTAGAATACAAAAAAGGAATGAGACATTATTGATGCCGTTTCATGAATTTTACTATCAAATAACTGACCAGAAGAACTGGCTTGGGCCAAGTCGGATGTCAAGCCCAGTCCTGCTCCCCTCTTTGCCTGCTCAACTGCAATCTGAGTTTGGTTTAACATGGCTATCTGATTCTTAATGGCCATGCTTAACTGGCTCTGTAACAGCATCATCTCTTTGGTGGTCTCTACATTGACGCCCATGTCACCTAGACATAAAAAACAAATTTAAAATAAGCAAAGGTGGCTGAGAGAACAAAGCTTCAATTATTTTTTTTTAAGTTACATTTTTTCTTAATTTACATTTTAAGTTTATAAAAAAAACTTAAAATGTGAAAAGTATTACAGTAATTTCTAAAATAACTAAGGGTCACTAAAATAGATATAAAAACAGTAAACAATTTCAAAAGTTTAAATTAATCCTCTATTGAACTTACCTTTTCAAAGTTCTCTAATAAAATAAAACATGAATAACCATACACAAAAAAGTTTTAAAATTATTTCAAACACAGGGAAAGTCCTAAAAATAAAATTTTTGGAAAACTCTGTTAATGAGACAGTTGCATCATCAAAATGTTTCAATTAATGCTAACAATTTTTTTGGTAGTAGTCTTTTAGACTTATCACTAAACATAACCACAATGGATAAGTTGTAAACGATGCCAATTGTGTCTTTTTGAATTTTTTTTGACAAGATACAAGGGAGTTAAGGCCAGCAAATTGGACATGAAGATTTTGAAATCTTTTTCTCATCTGCATGTTCCAAAAATTCTGAGCTTAAATCAATAAGCCTTTGTAAAGTCCTAATCTCCATGAGACTGAAAATTTTGGAGCCATTAATCAATGATTATTCAGGTATTTCTTATGTCTGTCCAAATGAAGCAAATGTAATCCAATAGTACATTAAGGATAAAAATTTAATTCCAATAATGTCTGAATAGTGTTGAAGAAGCTCTTTACAGATAAGAACAACCCAAATTTCTCATGTTCTAATTGTATTTAAAAAGTCAATTGCTGTAAAATAATATGTCCACTTGACACAATCAAAACACAACCAAAGAAAGATGCGATTTGTATCTGTGGTAGGAGCTATATGCAATATTTATCCATAAGCTGGAATTAAAAGTTATTCACAACCACAACACCAAACTTCTCACAATATTGTTCAATTTAAAATATGTCACAAAGCATAAGAGCTGTCCCAAGGAAACTGATTTTTAAATTGATATTTTCCATTTTAGAAAACATGCCACATATATTTTTTTCCAAAGAATATCAGTTCATCAAATGTTACATGTTGGTGTAATGCTAGGCTTTTTAATCCTTGGACGCCATGGCATACACAATGGAATTACCTAATGGTAAAGGGTAATTTTTCCATTTTGAAAGAAATTTTTCTTTTTTTTTTTTTTTGTAATTTCTTTTTCATATTTAACAAATTGTATAAAGTTGTACACTTTTCAATCCCCATTGAAATAAAAGCACCCATAGCTCAAAAGCACCATCAGAACTATGATGAATTCATAGCGCATCAGTTCAAGCACACTAAACTTTAACATAGAGTGAATACCATGTGCTTGGGTAACTCATTAATTAAATTGAACAGCCACAATGGGCTGTAGCTATTATAAGCTGACATAAATACGATGAAGTGAGCAGGACAACTAAAATATCTCAAGCTCCTTATCAAATCAGGCGGGCAGGCAGCTCTGTGGTATTGATAGAACCATCCCACCACAGGGGACATCAAGAGTCTGACATCAAGACACACAGAGCAAGGCCAACAATGTGAGTTTTTAAGATTATACTAACCCGAAGCTCCTGCCATACCGCCACCATAACTTTGTTGTTCAAATCTTCTATCTGCTCTACCACTGGTAGCATAGCCACCANTGTTCGTTATTGTGTCCTCCAGTAAACAAGCGTCCTCCAGTAAACAAGCGTTATTGTGTCCTCCAGTAAACAAGCGTTATTGTGTCCTCCAGTAAACAAGCGTTATTGTGTCCTCCAGTAAACAAGCGTTATTGTGTCCTCCAGTAAACAAGCGTTATTGTGTCTTTCCTAACACAAAAATTGCACTTCGAATACTTCGATTTCTGTGACTGTGGCTTCCAGAGAAAGAAGCTTTTCAAAATTAAATCTTTTTTAAAATCTAAACGCATCAACAAGGATTCAAAATCGGCTCAGTAACTTAGCTATTTTATAAATTAAGAATGATGTTGCCAAGGATCTCGACAAAGATGAACTTATTTAACGATCTGGCCATTTTGGAGCCACCAAAGCTCGCAAGATGTACTAGTAAGTTGTAAAAAGAAGATGTAAGTAGAAGATACAACCAAACCAACTCTAGTGTAAATAACTCATCATGTTGAGTTATGTATATATAACTTGTATATATGCATAATTTATATCAAAACAAGAAGGGGGTGACCTCTACGTGGTTCGACAGACGAGTAGGGTCGTGGAGCAGACCACGACCTGAAACCGACAAACCCCTGGCTTGGACAGCCGAAGACCGCTGTTAGGTGTTAGGTGCTAATCATATATGATTACAGTCGCAGCACGGATCTTAGGCAAAGCATTTAGATGCAATGCCGATGATGAAAACCAAAGTACCCGTTGAGGGTCGGGTTACTCCGAAGCGACCGTTTCGTCCCCCTCAATTAACTAGCAACGCTGTTGAGCGGTGCCGGTTTAGGGCCAGGAGCGCCAGCACGGAATAGCAAATGGTACCGCTAGGAAACGCTTTTGGTCGCCAGCTCTGAGGAAACCTTCCGGTGGGGGTTAAACCCTAGGCAGGTCAGTGATGATCCCACGCTTTGCGGCGATCTAAACCATTCAGACTCGTAAGCTCTGCCGGGGTGGCGCCAGAGTGATACAATGTTGATAGCGAGTCACAGTATGTGGGACGTGGTGGTCGAGAGATAGCGCTCTCGACTGTCATACTGATGGTCACGAGTTCGAATCCACACGAAGGTGAGGATTTGTTCTCGGGGCCTGAGGAGTCCCCGAGTCACCCAGCTCCGAATGGGTTCCTAACTAGACAATAGCTAGGCGGCTGGGGTAATGCGTGGAACCCCTATAGCCGTGGCCTGTGACCGCTGCATCACTTGCCAACAGATCATCTCTCATGGTCTGTGGACGCAATTATCTTCTGCATAGAAGGAGCGTCTGTATATCTAAGATAAGATAAGAGTAGGAAATTCCACACCTCCCTTGGGAGGCACACTTAAGTGGGAGGCGTTTTCGACCTAGTGTCCTGGACGCCCAGGCGGCCGCTTGTAGCAGCGACCTCTCCGGGGGGGCTTCTCAGTCTTTACGTCCGTTAGGGGGCCAGAGGGCTGAGGGGGTTCTCCGGGAAGCCCCATGAAGAGCACAGGCTCGGGACTGCTGATTTTCTTCCACATGTAGGATATCAAAACAAAACTTTTTTTTTTTTTTTTTTTTTTTTTTTTTTTTTAAAGAATTTCCATCTAATGAATAAAACTGTAATTATTGATGTGTCAAGTGTCAATGCTGTTACAGAGTAATAATTTAAGTGGTTTTTTTTTTAATTTTCAATTATTTTATTACATGTAGAAATGCAAATTTTGACATGGGTGTTGCTCCTAATCTGCTGCTTTGGGCCCAGAGCCCTGCTAATCGTTTGCTGCCTTGGGCCCCGCATACTCTAGGGCCAGCCCTGTTACACACAAACAATTACACTTACAAGTTTATTTTCTAAGTACTTTTACTTCATTAACCCGAAATATGCATATAGATTTAATATTACTAAACACATATTAGGCTACCAGTGTATTAATCAAAGCTGATAAATGACAGGGTTGAGATCGAGTCATGTTTCTGTTCAAACACACGGCACAGGTTAACCCAGTTTAACAATCCTTTGAGGCAGCTTGTGTCTCTAAGTTTAACTGTTTTGTTTTTTTTTGTTGTTGTTTTTTTAATTTTTTTAAAAATTATTATTATTATTTTTATTATTTATTTATTTTTTTGGTATATTTTATTTTATTTTTTATATAATTTTTCCGGTTTGAAATGCTAATAATCAATGGTTAACGTCAAGTCTTGTCCCCCACCTCATCAAGTTTTTGAACCTTTACTCTCGTCTGTTTATTCAAATGAATATTGTAGCTTAAGACAGGTTATCCGTGACAAAATATGTTACTGATTCAATCATGCATACAAAGGTGACTGAATAACTGAATCCAGGTTATGTGCAGCAACAAATGTTTGTTTACCTTGTGTGGCTGGTAAAAATGGTATAGTTTGCATACCTTGTGTGGCTGGTAAAAATGTTATAGTTTGTATACCTTGTGTAGTTGGTAAAATTGGTATAGTTTGTATGCAATGGGTCGTTTATAAAAATGGTATAGTTTGTATACCTTGAGTAGTTGGTAAATGTGGTATAGTTTGTATACCTTGTGTAGTTGTTAAAAATGGTATTGTTTTAATACCTTGTGTAGTTTGTAAAGATGGTATAGTTTGCATACCATGGGTCGTTTGTAAGTATGGTATAGTTTGTACACCTTGTCTTGTTTGTTAAGATGACATAGTTTGTGCTGCAATCATACTTTATGACATAATTTCTCATTCACCAGGAAGCTATGAACAGTCCCCCATCCTCAGCGATGTGTTCAGCGAGTGGACAGAGTCCAACATCCTCCGACAGCCCAAAGGGAGTGAGGAGGAGGAGGACCGGCTGAGGAAGACACTGGAGGACGCCATGATAGAGTCCAACACGGCCGAGGGAGGGCCCAACACGGCCGAGGGGGGGCCCAACAGCTTGCTCAGAGAAGGTCAGTGGATAGTCCCAAGAGGACCCCATGTCTTAAGCCAATCAGGGCCCTCTTCCCTTAATTTACCCCCCCACCTCTCCTGTGTTTCACCAAACGCTCATGTCTTATTTATTTTATTTTTTTATGTCCCATAACCTTTTGGTCGTAGGGGCTTCTAATGTTTCTTAGCTTTTCTTAGTCATTCATCATTCTAAATGTGGCTTTGGGTGGGCTTGAACCCACACCCCTCAGCTTGTGAGGCGAGTGCACTGTTGACCTCGCTATTTGTTTATACCCCTCATATTCATTGCTCTTTGCCTTGCCTTTCATATCTAATAAATCATGTTCCCCAAATATGAGAAATGTCAAAATTGTACTGGATTAGAATATTTGAGGTTTCTCTTGTAAGGGAAATTTATGATTTCACTGGAATCAAATGGCACAAAACTCTTTTATGGGAAACTAATGACAAGAGTGCCCAAATACATGATAAGTCAATCTTTACAACCCTTGTTTAACCTCATTGGACTCTCCCATAACAACATCCCCAACACTGGCTCCAATATGCCAGGATGTGCCCCAATATGCCAGGATGTGCCCCAATATGCCAGGATTTTCCCCAAATGCCAAAATATGCCCCAATATGCAAGAATGTGCCCCAATAAGCCAGGATGTGTCCCAATATCCAAGGATGTGCCCCAATATGCCAGTTTTTTTCCCAAATATGCCAGGAAGTGCTCCAATATGCAAGGACGTGCCCCAATAGACCAGGATATGACCAAATATGCCAGGATGTGCCCCAGTATGCCAGGATGTGCCCCAGTATGCCAGGATGTGCCCCAGTATGCCAGGATGTGCCCCAGTATGCCAGGATGTGCCCCATAGGGTCCCTGTTGACGCACCTCTTCATTGATGCTTTGTGCCGTCGTCCTAGTGTCACAGTAGCAAGCACCTTTACCTGAATCTTTATGTCTCTATGCATTCATATTTTTCACTGTACAACATCCTTTTGCACCTTTTAACATAGAATCTTATTAAAGCTATTTCGCCACGCCACGTCACAGGGATATTTTAGCCCCCCCCCCACCCCGATGGAACAACCTCCCCTGGGTGATACCAGTGTTGCACCTTTGACCTTTCTGCCCGCGCACGGCACTCTCTTAAATCCCGCAACTTCTTTCCCTCATCTCCGTCAAGAGCGTCTATTACAGGGGAAATAACTGTGCTTATACGCTAACCAACAAGGCAATAGTTCAATTTCCTGTTTACCTCCCCTGTTGTTTCGGGGCCGATTAATTTGTGTGCACGCTGATGAAGTCGATGCGTGTTTCGCTTGCAGTAATTTCATTACTCCCATCGTAGATAGCGTTTAATTCCTCGCTTCTTATCACAAATTTATGAAATTTCACAGAAATTACGATATAACGATATTTTGCGTAGAGAACCCCCCCACTCACACTCAAGCTCTCTTTTATTTCCACGCCCACGACAAGAAATTGAAATGTACTGCGTGTTCTCGCGTAGGAGTTATAAATCATATATGAAAGGAATGTTTCTAAAACTGAGGCCTTTGGCCCCAATCGGAGAATCTTTCAAAGATTTAGAGTGAAATAGAGAAATTTTTTATTATGCCTGTTTGTTACAGTAAGGTGGTATAACTGTAACAGTAAGATGGTATAGCTGTTACAGTAAGGTAGTATAACTGTTACAGTAAGGTGGTATAACTGTTACAGTAAGGTGGTATAACTGTTACAGTAAGGTGTTATAACTGTTACAGTAAGGTGGTATAACTGTTACAGTAAGGTGGTATAACTGTTACAGTAAGGTGGTATGCCTATTTGTTACAGTAAGGTGGTATAGCTGTTTATTACAGTAAGGTGCTATAACTGTTTGTTACAGTTAGGTGGTATAACTGTTTATTACAGTATGGTGGTATAACTGTTTATTACACTATGGTGGTATAACTGTTTATTACAGTAAGGTGCTGTAACTGTTCGTTACAGTAAGGTGGTATAACTGTTACAGTAAGGTGGTATAGCTGTTTATTACAGTAAGGTGGTATAACTGTTTGTTACAGTAAGGTGGTATGCCTGTTTGTTACAGTAAGGTGCTATAACTGTTTGTTACAGTAAGGTGATATGCCTGTTTGTTACAGTAAGGTGCTATAACTGTTTGTTACAGTAAGGTGCTATAACTGTTTATTACAGTAAGGTGCTATAACTGTTTGTTACATAAAGGTGGTATGACTGTTTGTTACAATAAGGTGTTATAACTGTTTGTTACAGTAAGGTGGTATAACTGTTTGTTACAGTAAGGTGGTATGCCTGTTTGTTACAGTAAAGTGCTGTAACTGTTTGTTACAGTAAGGTGCTATAACTGTTTGTTACAGTAAGGTGGTATAACTGTTTGTTACAGTAAGGTGGTATAACTGTTTGGTACAGTAAGGTGGTATAACTGTTTGTTACAGTAAGGTGCTATAACTGTTTGTTACAGTAAGGTGCTATAACTGTTACAGTAAGGTGGTATAACTGTTACAGTAAGGTGCTATAACTGGTTGTTACAGTAAGGTGGTATAACTGTTACAGTAAGGTGGTATAACTGTTTGTTACAGTAAAGTGGTATAACTGTTACAGTAAGGTACTATAACTGTTTGTTTCAGTAAGGTGGTATTACTGTTTATTACAGTAAGGTGCTATAACTGTTTATTACAGTAAGGTGCTATAACTGTTTGTTACAGTAAGGTGGTATAACTGTTTGTTAAAGTAAGGTGGTATAACTGTTACAGTAAGGTGGTATAACTGTTACAGTAAGGTGCTATAACTGTTTGTTACGGTAAGGTGGTATAACTGTTACAGTAAGGTGCTATAACTGTTTGTTACAGTAAGGTGGTATAACTGTTACAGTAAGGTGCTATAACTGTTTGTTACAGTAAGGTGGTATAACTGTTTGTTACAGTAAGGTGGTATAACTGTTTGTTACAGTAAGGTGATATAACTGTTTGTTACAGTAAGGTGCTATAACTGTTTGTTACAGTAAAGTGGTATAACTGTTTGTTACAGTAAGGTGCTATAACTGTTTGTTACAGTAAAGTGGTATAATTGTTTGTTACAGTAAGGTGCTATAACTGTTTATTACAGTAAGGTGCTATAACTGTTTGTTACAGTAAGGTGGTATGCCTGTTTGTTACAGTAAGGTGGTATAATTGTTTGTTACAGTAAGGTGCTATAACTGTTTATTACAGTAAGGTGCTATAACTGTTTGTTACAGTAAAGTGGTATTATTCCTGGTTCTTCAATATCTGTTTGCTCTGGCTGTCCCCATTGGTTATGATACTAAATAGGTTAATCATATGTCAAGCATTAAGAATCGTGAAATTAGATGTCATGGAGTAGATTCTAATGTCACAAATGGGATTCAAATGTCATAGAATGAAACAAGTGTCTTGGATTTGATTCAGGTGTCATGTAGCGGTATCAAATGTAATGTAGTGGTATCTAATGTCATCTAGTGGTATCAAATGTCATGTAGCGGTATAAAATGTCATGTAGTGGTATCAAATGTCATGGGGGTAGTGGTATCAAATATCATGGTGTGGAATTGTTTGTTAATGTTCATTTGAAGGCTTCCATTAATTGGCGTTTTAAGGATCTCCGGGGCCTAGTTTAAGAACCATTGGCTCATCTCTACTGAACGTAACCACCCCCAGCCATCTTTTGAGAAACGTCCCCCCCCCCCAAATCTCCTTAAATGGGTATTAACCCTCGTTTTACACTCAGTTAATTATATTGATCGCCACTCGTCTTGTGGTAGGTGGTGACGCGACTTTCGGTTCTGGTTGGGGGCTGGGGAAGGGGGGGCGACTCTGCCATGACGAAATGCCTGACCTTCTCATCCGGCGTTTATCACTTATCGCTCCTGCCAGTCCATATTCGGCCTCGCCTGATCCTCGTCATTTTCATCTCATCATTTTAGCACTCAACATTTGTTTAAACCATTGTCAGCATTAAATGCTTTGTAATCGAGTTTTGTTTAAACCATTGTCAGCATGAAATGCTTTGTAATCGACTATTTTAAAAATAAGGTCAGACCGGGCCTTAAAACTCCTGCATCTTTACCGTTGTTAAGTTTAGGGTGGTTGGGCGTAATAATGTCATCGGCTACTGCAGTAGTGGACCCGTGTATTGACGGTGACGAAGTTGTATAAAAGTATGCATTCCTTTATTAGTTACATCAAAAATATTTTTGAGCCCAAGAATCCAAACATTTCACGACCAACGATTCCACAAACTCCGATCTCCGAGGTCGAATGTACGTCATTAAAGTGTTTGTTTTTTTTTTTTTTTTTTTTTTTTTTTTTTTTTTTGTTGTTTTTTCTCCCCTTCTTAAGGGGAGGTAAGGAAAATAGGCCGGGCGTCGTCATTGCAGTGATTATTTCCCTTTGACCACTCTTTGTCGGCTAACAGTGTCATTACACCGGGCTGCGTTTGTCGCTCTTTAATTTGGTGGCTAAATAGAGAGTTAGGGAAAACAGTGGGTGGACTCGGGGAAGGCAATGAAAGGGCGGCGGTGCCATCATGGAGAGATGGGGGTGGGTGTGGTAGCGTGTTTGTTGATGTACGCCCCCCCCACCAACCCTCCCTCCCGTGCAAACCACATAATTCTCACTCGCTATTTCTTTTTCTTTTTTTTCTTCTTTTTTTTATTACTTCTTCTTCTTGTGGAGCTGTTTCGTCAGCATAGAGTTGATGAATGAGAGAGAGAGAGGGAGGAGAGAGGGAGGGAGAGAGAGAGAGAGAGAGAGACACTTGATGAGGTCTTCTGTGATGGAGATAAAAATGAGAGAAGGAACATTGACAAGAGATCATTATAAATTAACTGAGTGTAAAGCGAGGGTTAATCATTAATACCCAATGAAGGACTTGGGAATGGGGACAGAAAGCTGGAGTCAAGAAATGATGGAGTCAAGAAATGATGGAGTCAAGAAATGATGGAGTCAAGAAATGATGGAGTCAAGAAATGATGGAGTCAAGAAATGATGGAGTCAAGAAATGATGGAGTCAAGAAATGATGGAGGACAATGACACACCCACTCCCCTTTATCGCACACCCCATTCCTTGACACGAAAGAATACATGACTATATTGACCTCTGAGTCAATTGACGCCGTCACACAAGGGAAGCTCTGGGAATTTGGGAATTTTTGAGGATTTTGCCTTAACTACGGGAATATTTTTACATTAAATACACACTTGAAGGAAAAAAAAAAAAAAAAAGCACATTTTCACATAAGAGATAATTTTTTAGGGTAGGGGGGAGGGGTGGCATTGTGACATCATATTTGTTTATTTTTAGCGTGTCTAGGTTTATGTATTTCTGAGCTAGGTTTTTCCACGCTTTGAAATCAGAATTTAAGGAATTTAATGCATGTGGGAATGTTTGGTCTAATTTGGGAATTTTTTAGCTACAGCCTAGGGAAGTTGGCACCTTGAATTCGCAACACTGACGAAAGACTACACACATTTACGTGCATATAGCAGTGGAAATAGAATCATGGGGTCCCGGTATATATAGCTAATCAGATCGTATATATAGCTAATCAGATCTTATGTATAGCTAATCTGATCTTTATTTATAGCTAATCAGATCTTATATATAGCTAATCAGATCTTATATAGAGCTAATCAGATCTTATATATAGCTAATCAGATCTTATATATAGCTAATCAGACCATATATATAGCTAATCAGACCTTATAGATAGCTAATCAGATCGTATATATAGCTAATCAGATCCTATCTATAGCTAATCAGATCTTATATATAGCTAATCAGATCGTATATATAGCTAATCAGATCTTATATATAGCTAATCAGACCGTATATATAGCTAATCAGACCGTATATATAGCTAATCAGACCGATTCCCTTTGCGTTCTTACAGTTTGATGAGTTACTTTTCACAATTTGTGTTTTTTATTTTTAAAAATTCATTTTAGATCCACCCATGTATAGACTCACCCATGTTTAGCCATAACCATGTTTAGACACACATATATAGACACACTCATGTATAGACACACTTATGTATAGACTATATACACACTCATGTATAGACATACTCATGTATAGACACACTCATGTATAGACACACTCATGCATAGAAACACTCATGTATAGACACACTCATGTATAGACACACTCATGTATAGACACACCCAGGCATAGACAGATCCATGTATAGACACACCCATGTATAGACACACCCATGTATAGACACACCCAGGCATAGACACATCCATGTATAGACACACTCATGTATAGACACATCCATGTATAGACACACTCATGTATAGACACATCCATGTATAGACACACCCATGTTTAGACACACCCATGTTTAGACACACCCATGTATAGACACACCCGCGTATAGACACACCCGCGTATAGACACACCTGTGTATAGACACACCCATATATAGACACACCCATGTAAAGACACACTCATTTATAGACACACCCACTTATAGACACACCCATGTATAGACACACTCATGTATATAGACACACCCATGTATACAGACACCCATGTATAGACACACCAATGTGCGGGGTAACCAAAACTCCCTACAAGACACGTCTTACAAACGTGACAATGGGGTAATAGTTTGACATTGGCAGTTCTTTTAGCCTGGTACTTAGTTAAGCTCGATCGTCCAAGAGCGCGAGTCAGGCAATCGATCTACAGCATCTTGAGAGCCGGCCACTGTCCACTGATGACTCTGCATTGTCCAGTTGTCTGGGAGGGGGCGTTCCTCTTCGGCCCAGCGCCGGGGGTTAATTATCCCGTCCGCCCCTCTTGTGGCCCCAGTGTGTTGACTGGTCAGTGTGTGGACTGGTCAGTGTCATTAGAAGTGGTGGAGGTAATGGGGTGAGTGAGGGGCGGGGTGTGTTGAAGGTTGGGGTGGTGGAGGTGATGGGGTGAGTGAGGGGCGGGATGTGTTGAAGGTGGGGTGGTGGAGGTGATGGGGGTGAGTGAGGGCGGGATGTATTGAAGGTGGGGTGGTGGAGGTGATGGGGTGAGTGAGGGGTGGGATGTGTTGAAGGGTGGAGGTGGTGGAGGTGATGGGGTGAGTGAGGGGCGGGATGTGTTAAAGGGTTGAGGTGGAGATTTCAGGACATTGGAGTGAGTGGAGGATGTAGTGAGACTGGGTTTGTGAGTGTAGGATGTGGTGAGACTGGGTTTGTGAGTGGAGGATGTGGTGAGACTGGGTTTGTGAGTGGAGGATGTGGTGAGACTGGGTTTGTGAGTGGAGGATGTGGTGAGTGTGGGTTTGTGAGTGGAGGATGTGGTGAGACTGGGTTTGTGAGTGTAGGATGTAGTGAGACTGGGTTTGTGAGTGTAGGATGTGGTGAGACTGGGTTTGTGAGTGGAAGATGTGGTGAGACTGGGTTTGTGAGTGGAGGATGTGGTGAGACTGGGTTTGTGAGTGGAGGATGTGGTGAGACTGGGTTTGGGAGTGTAGGATGTGGTGAGACTGGGTTTGTGAGTGTAGGATGTAGTAAGACTGGGTTTGTGAGTGGAGGATGTGGTGAGACTGGGTTTGGGAGTGTAGGATGTGGTGAGACTGGGTTTGTGAGTGTAGGATGTGGTGAGACTGGGTTTGTGAGTGTAGGATGTGGTGAGACTGGGTTTGGGAGTGTAGGATGTGGTGAGACTGGGTTTGTGAGTGGAGGATGCGGTGAGACTGGGTTTGTGAGTGTAAGATATGGTGAGACTGGGTTTGTGAAATGAGGATGTGGTGAGACTGGGTTTGTGAGTGGAGGATGTGGTGAGACTGGGTTAGTGAGTGGAGGATGTAGTGAGACTGCGTTTGTGAGTGTAGGATGTGGTGAGACTGGGTTTGTGAGTGGAGAATGTGGTGAGACTGGGTTTGTGAGTGTAGGATGTGGTGAGACTGTGTTTGTGAGTGGAGAATGTGGTGAGACTGGGTTTTATGAGTGAAGGATGTGGTGAGACTGGGTTTGTGAGTGGAGGATGTGGTGAGACTGGGTTTGGGAGTGAAGGATTGGGTGCGACTGGGTTTGTGAGTGGAGGATGTGGTGAGACTTGGTTTGGGAGAGGAGGATGTGGTGAGAATGGGTTTGTGAGTGGAGGATGTGGTTAGACTGGGTTAGTGAGTGGAGGATGTAGTGAGACTGGGTTTGTGAGTGGAGGATGTGGTGAGACTGGGTTAGTGAATGGAGGATGTAGTGAGACTGGGTTTGTGAGTGTAGGATGTGGTGAGACTGGGTTTGTGAGTGGAGGATGTGGTGAGACTCGGCTTGTGAATGTAGGATGTGGTTAGACTGGGTTTGTGAGTGTAGGATGTTGTGAGACTGGGTTTGTGAGTGGAGGATGTGGTGAGACTGGGTTTGTGAGTGTAGGATGTGGTGAGACTGGGTTTGTGATTGGAGGGTGTGGTGAGACTGGGTTTGTGAGTGTAGGATGTGGTGAGCCTGGGTTTGTGAAATGAGGATGTGGTGATCCTGGATTTGTGAGTGGAAGATGTGGTTAGACTGGGTTAGTGAGTGGAGGATGTAGTGAGACTGAGTTTGTGAGTGTAGGATGTGGTGAGACTGGGTTTGTGAGTGTAGGATGTGGTGAGACTGTGTTTGTGAGTGGAGAATGTGGTGAGACTGGGTTTTGAGTGTAGGGTGTGGTGAGACTGGGTTTGTGAGTGTAGGATGTGGTGAGACTGGGTTTGTGAGTGGAGGATGCGGGGAGACTGGGTTTGTGAGTGGAGGATGCGGTGAGACTGGGTTTGTGAGTGGAGGATGCGGGGAGACTGGGTTTGTGAGTGGAGGATGTGGTGAGACTGGGTTTGTGAGTGGAGGATGTGGTGAGACTGGGTATGTGAGTGGAGGATGTGGTGAGACTAGGTTTGTGAGTGTAGGATGTGGTGAGACTGGGTTTGTGAGTG
>MUZC01000037.1:454294-465415 GCA_002072015.1 Radix auricularia | reverse complement strand
GTGAGACTGAGTTTGTGAGTGTAGGATGTGGTGAGACTGGGTTTGTGAGTGCAGGATGTGGTGAAACTGGGTTTGTGAGTGTAGAATGTGGTGAGACTGGGTTTGTGAGTGTAGGATGTGGTGAGACTGGGTTTGTGAGTGTAGAATGTGGTGAGACTGGGTTTGTGAGTGTAGGATGTGGTTAGACTGGGGCTGTGAGTGGAGGATGTGGTGAGACTGGGTTTGTGAATGGAGAATGTTTTGAGACTGGGTTTGTGAGTGGAGGATGTGGTGAGACTGGGTTTGTGAGTGTAGGATGTGGTGAGACTGGGTTTGTGATTGGAGGGTGTGGTGAGACTGGGTTTGTGAGTGTAGGATGTGGTGAGCCTGGGTTTGTGAAATGAGGATGTGGTGATCCTGGATTTGTGAGTGGAGGATGTGGTGAGACTGGGTTTGTGAGGGGAGGATGTAGTGAGACTGAGTTTGTGAGTGTATGAAGTGGTGAGACTGGGTTTGTGAGTGTAGGATGTGGTGAGACTGGGTTTGTGAGTGTAGGATGTGGTGAGACTGTGTTTGTGAGTGGAGAATGTGGTGAGACTGTGTTTGTGAGTGGAGAATGTGGTGAGACTGGGTTTGTGAGTGTTGGATGTGGTGAGACTCGGTTTGGGAGCGGAGGTGTGGGTCGTGAGTTAGTTTGTGGAGTGAGATGAGGGGGTTAGGAGGGGGGGACAGAAGGAGGCAGTGTTGATGTTAGAGCAGGATGGACTGATGGTGTACGGGGGGTGGGGGAGAAAGTTCCAGGTTTTGAGCAAAATTTATCAATATTTGGGGCTACTATTAACATGAGTGTGAAGAAAGTTTGGTTTGTGGGGTGTGTGAGATGAGGTGTTTTGAGGTGAAGGAGGTGACGTGTATGGGTGAGGTGTTGGGAGGTGTAGAAGCTGACGTGTATGCGTGAGGTGTTGGAAGGTGAAGGAGGTGACGTGTATGGTTGAGGTGTAAGGAAGTGTAGAACCTGACGTGTATGGGTGAGGTGTTGGGAAGTGTAGAACCTGACGTGTATGGGTGAGGTGTTGGGACGTGAGGTTGGTAGACATTGGTGATATTGTAGTCTTGTCTTCCATTATTACTGTGTCCGTTTTCCAACCGCTGTATAAATCACAAGTGTGCACTTACGGCTGTTTAAATAAACGCCTCCATCGTAATCACGGCTCTATAAACTTACCAGTGAACTCACGGCTGTATAAACTCACAAGTGCAATCACGGCTCTATAGAATCACAAGCGTAATCACGGCTCTATAAACCCCACAAGCGTATTCACGGCTGTATAAAGTCACTAGCGTAATCACGGCTCTATAAACTCACCAGTGCACCTACGGCTGTATAAACTCACCAGTGCACTCACGGCTGTATAAACTCACCAGTGCACTCACGGCTGTATAAACATACCAGTGCACTCACTGCTGTAAAACATACCAGTGCACTCACGGCTGTATAAGCTCACCAGTACACTCACGGCTGTATATACTCACCAGTGACCAGTGCACTCACGGCTGTATAAACTCACCAGTACACTCACGGCTGTATATACACACCAGTGACTAGTGCACTCACGGCTGTATAAACTCACCAGTGCACTCACGGCTGTATATACACACCAGTGACCAGTGCACTCACGACTGCACAAATCACCAGTGCGCTCACGGCTGTATATACCCCACCAGTACACTCACGGCTGTATATACTCACCAGTGACTAGTGCAATCACGGCTGTATAAACGTAAACCAGTGCATTCACGGTTGTATAAACTCACCAGTGCACCTATGGCTGAATAATCGTACCAGTGAATTCACGGCTGTATAAACTCAACAGTGCACCTATGGCTGAATAATCGTACCAGTGCATTCACGGCTGTATAAACTCAACAGTACACTCACAGTTGTATCGACTCACCAGTGACCAGTGCACTCACGGCTGCACATATCACCAGTGAACTCAAGGCTGTATATACCCCACCAATGCACTCACGGCTGTATATACCCCACCAATGCACTCACGGCTGTATATACCCCACCAGTGCACTCACGGCTGCACAAATCACCAGTGAACTCAAGGCTGTATATACCCCACCAATGCACTCACGGCTGTATATACCCCACCAGTGCACTCACGGCTGTATGCTGTATATACCCCACCAATGCACTCAAGGCTGTATATACCCCACCAGTGCACTCACGGCTGTATATACCCCACCAGTGCACTCACGGCTGTACATACCCCACCAGTACACTCACGGCTGTATATACCCCACCAGTGCACTCACGGCTGTATATACCCCACCAGTACACTCACGGCTGTATATACCCCACCAGTGCACTCACGGCTGTTTAAAACAAACACCACGGGAGATTTCAGCCGTTACGTCTCTGGCACCAGCTTGGCCTGCCGCAAGTGCTTTTCAGATCCGCCTAAACAAGACATCTCGTGTCTTAACATTTTGTTTTTTTTAAACTCGTGGCGGATCCTAAAGACAGGCGTATTTGAAACCAGCAAATAGAAATCTACATCTATTAAAGATAAAAGCCCTCGGCTCGTGTGTAACGAAACACTGAAGGAACGGGTTCGCCATCCAACCCCAGGGCCAGCCAGCTCTCGCCCTCGTCGGGGGCTCAATGAATGCTGCGCCTCCCCGTTCCCTTTCATCGCCAATTAACGTGTGAAACCCGCGAGTCTTCAAAAAACGTGTCTGGAAATTAACAGAGTCGTCACGAGTCCTGCGTGCCTGGCTTATGAGGGAGGAGGCGGCGAGGGAGGGGGTAGAGGCATGTAAGTGCGAGCTGCCCTCTGACCTCCCGTCTAAGCGATTGCCCTCGTGAACCCGGGTTGAGCCGGTTCACATTTAGGATACAAAACAATTATTGGGGTATTATTATTCATTTATTTTTTAAATTATTATTTTCCCCCTTGTTCTTTTAGGAGAGTGGAGGGTGGCGCTTTAAAAAAAAAAATTATCATATTACTTCCCTTTCATGCGCGCTTACAGGTAAACAAAACACGATTACCTCAGAATGACCGACCCTCGGAGGCGAGCACACACCGCCTCGTCTAAGATGCTATGATTGAAATAGTTTCTTTTTAATGTCAAGGGCGTTGTAAATTATAGAATTTTGATTCAGTTACATGTTGAAAAAAAGAAGTGAAGTGGGTGTCTGGGACTCGCGCGTCCCTGTTCTACATTCCTGTGGCGCCACCATTTGTGTGAGAAAAGAATGTTGACTTGTTGTTGTTGTTGTTGTTGGGGATTTTTTTTCTTTTTAAATATTTATTGATAGTGGCAATGGACGCAACGCCTCGAGTGGGGGGGGGGGCTCCTTTGGGGCTCCGCCCTTACACCACCTTACACTGTCCTTTTTGGCGGTCAGCTGGCCACCTTATGTCTGTATCTCCCTTATATCAAGTCCGCCTTACACCATGTCCACCTTATACCCTGTCCACCTTACACCATGTCCACCTTATACCCTGCCCACCTTACATCATGTCCACCTTATACCATGTCCACCTTACATCATGTCCACCTTATACCCTGCCCACCTTACATCATGTCCACCTTATACCCTGTCCACCTTACACCATGTCCACCTTATACCTTGTCCACCTTACATCATGTCCACCTTATACCCTGTCCACCTTACATCATGTCCACCTTATACCCGTTCTTTCTCACGCCTCCCCCCCCCCCAGTTTCCGTGTGACCCCCTTCTCTCTCCCTGAGACCCTCATGACTCGTGCCCCTCACGACTTGTGCCCCTCACGACTCGTGCCCCTCACGACTCGTGACCCCCACGACTTGTGCCCCTCACGACTCGTGCCCCTCACGACTCGTGCCCCTCACGACTCGTGCCCCTCACGACTCGTGCCCCTCGTGCCGTTGTTAAGCGTATACCTCATCATCGTTGCTGCCAGTTTCTCGGCTATACCCGTTCACGGAGTGACGTCAGAACAGACGACTGTCTTAGTCCAGCACTCTGGACACAGCGTCCTACCTCATTGTCCGGCTAATGTGCATACGCCTCAACCTGGTCAGTTCATAGGACGACTTTAAGTGACCATTAATCTCACCAACAGTGTCGTTGTTTTTTGCACTTGTTATTTTAATGTATTGTTTTTTGTTGTTTTTTTTTATACATCTCGTCTGATTTAATTTAGAGTCAGGATTAAAATAATAAAATTAGGGCTGCAGAAATTAACGATTAATTTCTCGATTAATTTGTTTAAAAAATTAACAATTAAATTAATTTTAACGATTAATCGACCCATAACTTACAAGTTATTGGAACTCAGAAAGAAAAAAAAATAATTTAAAAAATAGCGGCCTATAAATAATCAATTTCCTTACGATTACACGAACGTTTTGCTTTTTAAACTATTGACTGATGGGACTGTTAAAAATGTTGATAAAATTTTCCTACCATGGTTCTAACACTTCGCCTACTTATCAAACTAAATCAAAAGCGTATTAAGTTAATGGCAGCAATGGAGTCTGACTCAGAGACAGAAAATGACGACAGCTCTTCTGATGAATTACTGCGTTACAAAATGGAGATGAAAGTTCGTGAATCCATTAACCCTTCACAATGGTGGAAACTTAATCAACACCGATATTCGATAATGACATTCCTTGCCAAGACCGTTTTGTGCATACCAGTTACCTCAGCTCCATGTGAATGATTGTTCAGCTCGGCTGGTTACATTGTCAATTAGACCCACTCAACATTTAAAGCAAATAATGCCAACACACTTGTATTTTTTGCATAGTTGGTTAAAAGATGAAATATAAAGGAGACATCCCAGTGTTATTTAGATTTTCAAGAACGTTTAATAAGTGTTACTTATGACATCATACATTTTAATTTTTGTTTTTTAACCGAAATTATCGATTAATTAATCGGTAATTTCTCAAAAGTTGACGATTAAATATAAATTGATCGTTAACAGCCCTAAATTTAATATCACAATGTCTTACAAAACATCTATGTTCTCTAATTTTCACGCTTTTATTTAGCTTGACCTTATGTACATGCGCGGTAGCGTCAAATGTTGAACCGCTATTTTGACGCACTCGGCATTGCTCGATTGAGTTGAATTTAGCAGACACCTGTATCTGCGGCTACTTGACAAAAGTCCAAACGTTCATTTAATTTGCACAGTCGCCTGGCAAGTTATTTGCTTTTTAACTCGTAGTGTTTGCTTGATTGTCTCAAAAACTTTGGATCGATATTTAACCCACTTGCCCGTATGCTAACGAGCTGAAACTTTACAGGAAGAACCGTGATGACGATAATAATGCCATATCTAAATTTCACAGCGATCGAATGTAGTGTAATTAAATTTATTAAATTTTAGATTATCTCTATGTTGCAATACATTATATTGAACAATCTTTTTAATATTTTCCTGCGGTGCGGTGCGTATTATATTGACGATACTTTTTAAAAATATATTCCCGATCTGTACATGTTTATGCCAATTTATGCTAGTCTGTCGCGTGGTGCGCATTATATTAAACATGTTTTATAATCCTTTTACCGTGATCAATTCGAGCTGAAATTTAGCAGGGAGACTATAGACGAATGTTTTATTCACTATTAATCGTTTATATATGAGACCTAACTGAAATTTTGGATTTTTGGATTGTCGGGCAATGCGTATTAAAATGAACGCACTTTTAGTTATGTCTCGTATATAAAGGATTTTGAGCACACAAAAAACCTTTTTTTTTTCAAGGGGGTTTTTTCATTTGTGCAATTATTTTTGAAAACTTCATCTGGATTTTCATGTTGCCTCAGCCAACCATTACTTCTCTCCCCGCCACCCCGATACTTTGACCAGCGAAAATATAATATTCGCTTAGGACTCACATAAAACGGTTGGCCCTTACCCCGAATGTAAGGATCTCGTTTAAAAACAACATTGGAATGACTTGAATTCTCCAAGTGCTGAAATGTTGCTCCTTTAAATATTGCGATGAACCTCAATTTTTGAGAGGCCTCGTACTATTCATTTGAACATAATCGTCCAGGCCAAAACCGACCCCTCCCCCGAACCTCATCCACTGGACCCCCGTCTGCCCGTTGGTGGGTGGCTCACGGTGTAATGAAACTTTGACTGCCATCAACCCTCGGGGGGGGTCGTGGGGGGGTCCTGGCACAGAACACGCCGTTAACGCCACGGCACCCCACGGCCTCGCAGCCTCCTCGTAAAGATAAGAACTTCCAAATAGTATTTAAATGTATCTTTGTTGGGGTCGGGTGTATCCGGCTCTGTCAGGGGCACGGTCGCGAAACCAACTGCGATCGTTGAAGAAGAAAAAAATGAAGTCTAAAAAATTGATTGACCCTTAAAATAAAAATGGTTTGATTTGGTGGATGTTAAAACAAGAATAGTCTGCCCGGAGTTTGATTAGCTCGGGACCAGTCGGAACCCCGCTGAAGTTGCACATCCTATAATATCTATATGTTGTTGTGTCTCGGTGGTGGGTTCTTCGAACCATCTCTGCTCACAATAAAACTCGATTCACAGCCCTCGGCTGCATGGCTAGATGGCTTCAGTTCTAGAAAACCTTGGCGGGTCCTCGGTGAGGATTCACCGGCTATTCATATTCGTCGTACAGTCGCGACGTGGGGTCAAAGGTAAAGTATCGTAAGCCCGAGAATTGAGAAACGAGCTGAAGTGAAACCACCGCTGTCTTGTGGTTGTGTACTTTTATGGAGAGGGGGGGAGAGTAGTTTTGTCCTCAGTCATTCTCTCTTTCTCTGTGTCTCTCTCGCTGTCTCTCTCTCTCTGTCTCTCCCTCTATCTTTCTCTGTCACTCTCTCGCTCTCTCACTCTCTCTGTCTCTCCCTCTCTTTCTCTGTCTCTCCCTCTCTCTTTCTCTGCCTCTCTCTCACTCTGTCTCACCCTCTCTCTTTCTCTGTCTCTCTCTCTCACTCTCTCTGTCTCCCCCTCTCTCTCTTTCTCTCTCGCTCTCTCACTCTCTCTTTCCCTGTCTCTCTCTATCTCTTTCATTTCGTCGTCTTATTCTCTGTTCCCGTCCCTCTCGCTTTAAATGACAACAAAATACCCACATGGGCTCCACATCCTTTCAATATACATGCCAATAGAACGCGCATATATTTGACAGACACCGCGCAGCAGTTTAGAAGTATCGCGCAGCGAAATTTTATAAGGATAATATACCTGTGTTTTTGAAATTACAATTTTTTGGTCAGAAAAAAGCAACAACGTATTGCAGAACAACTTTGCACAAGATGTGTTGTTTGTTTTTACACAGGAATCAACGAAAGCTAAAGGGAACCTTGCATATTACACCAGTTGCAGGCAGCCCAAGAGGATACTTTAAAACTTCGATAGTCGTTTTATAATATTCCCATATCAATCGATTAAAATATTAATTTAACAGAGAGGTTTTTTTTAAGGGGAAGGGGGGGTGGATTTTGTTTAGGAAGATAACTAGTCCCAAGTATTCAGAAACGATTTTTTCCCTTTCTATTTCCTCCCCGCCCCTGCTACATCGGAATCAAAACGCTCTCAATAATAAGCTCATTTTTTTTTTTCAATACATCCTAGCACATTCTTACCGGCCACTCGTCTGACTCGTTACCATTGTCTGGTGCCACCCCGGCCCGGGAAAAGATTTACAGCCGAAGCGAGGACCTTTCGAGGGCGCTGTGTGGACACAATGGCTTACATACCGCAGTTTACCGATAAAGTAATTATTATTCTAAGACGGGAGCCGCGAACAAGAAACTCGCCTTCCCGTACGAGTGCCCGGGGCGTCATGAGTGAGTGGCGCCCCACAACGCCAGGGAGTGACGCGCAACAAAACTAAAAGTAATAATAATAAAAATACATTTAAAAAAAAAAACAAGCAGGAAAGGGGCGGCAACGCTCCCGACGTTAAGAGCAAAGGGAGACAAGCTTTATGCATTTACACACCGTGGGAGCTGACGGAAAACCCCGGTGCTATAAATAGACGGTGCTTAAATAGCGGACAGGGAACTAAAATGGACCGTTCTCTTACATGGGCGTGAGTTGTTATATACAACTTCTTTTTTTTTTTCTTATTTATATTTCTTCACATTTTTAGCGCATTTCCGAGAAGTCGAATGCGCTATTGCACCCGTTTTGTCCGTCCGTCTGTCATCACCCTAGATCTCAGCAACCATAAGTCCTAGACTCATGATGTATATATGTTTTTGTATGTCCTGACCTGCCATTTGTGCATCATCACTCAGTTACTCGATCCGTTAAAAAACCCCGTTAAAACTACCAAAAAACTTTGCGAATCGAGAGATAACACTGTCGCAGGCAATGGCCGCCATTGCCGGAAGTCTTAGTATTATCAAAAGTATTAGTTTTTTGTTGTTGACGTCATTAGAATATGTGTAAAAGTTTAGAGAGTTTTACATCATCATTTGTGGTGTTTTCAATCAAGATCTTAGCGGCCCCGAGGCAGAAATTGAAAACTTTTTCGAAACAAGCTTCAACATTCAACTACTTTCACCAAGATTGGCAACCACGATCTATAAAACAACAATTGACGGAGTATTTGGGCGATTAGCTGATTACAATTTAGAATGTTTCATTTATGAGTCCTATTTCAGTGACCACAAACCACTTGTAGTTAGATTAAAGAGAAAATAAAAAATTTTAAAATGTCAAGAAATTACTTTTAAATATTTTTTTTTCAGGTATATTCATTACACAAGAAAATTCATAAAAATATGTCTAAAACCTAAATACAATTACTGATAACTACATAATGCTGATATCTAACATAAGTACTGATACATAAAACGAAAATGCGCTAACACGTCCTGAGTTCCAAAAGGGACCAGGCTTAACATGATTTTTTTTTTTACTAACTGCATTCTGCTGTCAGTTGAATGAATTGAATACATTATAATTGAAGGTTTTCATCGGGAGTGGGAGTGTTAATGTGAGTGGGAGTATTAGTGTGAGTGGAGTGGGAGTGTTAATGTGAGTAGGAGTATGAGTGTGAGTTGAGTGGGAGTGTTATTGTGAGTGGGAGTATTAGTGTGAGTGAGAGTGTTAGTGCGAGTCGAGTGTTAGTGTGAGTTGGAGTGTTAGTGTGAGTGGGAGTGTGACTAGGAGTGTTAGTTTTAAGTGGGTGTGTTAGTGTGAGTGGAGTGGGAGTGTTAGTGTGATTGGGAGTGTGAGTGGGAGTTTTAGTGTGAGTGGGAGTATTAGTGTGAGTGGAGTGGGAGTGTAAGTGGGAGTATTAGTGTGAGTGAGAGTGTTAGTGCGAGTCGAGTGTTAGTGTGAGTTGGAGTGTTAGTGTGAGTGTGAGTGTGAAGGGAGTAGGATTGTGAGTCGGAGTGTTAGTGTGAGTGGAGTGTGAGTAGGAGTATTAGATTGAGTGGAGTGGGAGTGTAAGTGTGAGTTTTAGTGTAAGTGCGAGTGTTAGTGGGAGTGTTAGTGTGAGTGGGAGTGTTAGTGTGAGTGGAGTGTTACTGTGAGTACGGAGTGTTAGTTTGAGTGTGAGTGGGAGTGTTAGTTTGAGTGGGAGTATTTGTGTGAGTGGGAGTGTTAGTTTTTGTGGGAGTGCGAATGTGAGTGTTAGTTTGAGTGGGAGTGTTAGTGTGGGTGGAGTGTGAGTGGGAGTGTTCGTGGGAGTGTTAGTGTGAGTGGGAGTGTTAGTGTGAGTGGGAGTGTTAGTGTGATTGGGAGTGATAGTTTGAGTGGAGTGGGAGTGTTAGTGTGAGTGGGAGTGTTAGTTGGAGTGGGAGTGTTAGTGGGAGTGATAGTTTGAGTGGGAGTGTTAGTGTGAGTGGATTGTGATTGGGAATGTTAGTGGGAGTGTTAGTGTGAGTGGGAGTGTTAGTTGAGTGGGAGTATTAGTGAGAGTGGAGTGGGAGTGTTAGTGTGAGTGGGAGTGATAGTTTGAGTGGGAGTGTTAGTGTGAGTGGAGTGTGATTAGTAATGTTAGTGTGAGTGTTAGTGTGAGTGGAGTGTGATTAGTAATGTTAGTGTGAGTGTTAGTGTGAGTGGAGTGTTAGTTTCAGTGGGAGTGTTAGTGTTAATGTGTTTTGGAGTGTTAGTGTGAGTGGGGTGTTAGTGGGAGTGTTAGTGTGAGTGGGGTGTTTAGTGGGAGTGTGTTACGTCCGCAAGTGTTATTAAACTCTCTAACTTACAATAAATGTTAGAGTAATGAATAAATGGCTCGTTTACACGGCACGTAACACAAAAAGAAAAGAATGAACACAGTAACTGACTTTACAAAAATGGAATTTAATATAATGAAATACGTAACAGGTTACCACACGATACCTGTGGTATAATTACTTAGTATAAAAAATAACTTAGTAAATCTTAAGTTATGACAATAACGAATATTAATTAAGTTAAAGTAAAAGGTAAACACTCACAAAAAGGTTGATAGCGTTGGCGTTTATAGTACAAACAGTGGCCAGCTTAGCTCCTGCGATGAGTGCAAAAAATCTATCTCTTATTCCCTTCCTATCCCTGTTCTCATCTGCTTTCTCTTTATATAGTAAATCTTACCGAAAGTTCTGGATTTAACTTTAATGAGAAAAGCAGCCTGTTTCATAACTAACAGGGCCTCGAATTTTCGAGGAAATACAAGTAAACAAACCCAAGGTCGAATGGGTGGACTCAGGCACGCCGAGGTNTGTCAGGGGTATGAGAACCACTGCGTTTTAAAGTTGTATTTTTGCCCGGTCACAAGATCGTGTTGTGACTGTGAACGAATCTCAATTCACGTGTGAATGTGTTCAGGCCACGCAAGGGCTGTCCAGGGCCGCGGGTATATAACTCGGGTGTCCCGATGCATGGACAGTGAGAGACGGACAAGGAGTTATGTTGTAGAGAGCGGTGGGGTGTAGACAAGTCACCGGTGTCAGAACACGAGATTACCGCAACTGTTAGAGCTGCCGTGTTAGTCTGTAGGACTGTACAGCGGCTCCTTCGTCCGGACTCCGCTCCTCTCTGGTTCTTTGTGCTGGGTAGCCGTCTCTGCTTTTGCCCCCAGCTCTTGCGACGATCTGGCTCTCGATGTTCGGCCCTTTGATGACTTCACGACGGATACGGCGTGTATCCG
>MUZC01000037.1:397153-420789 GCA_002072015.1 Radix auricularia | reverse complement strand
CCGGTGTCAGAACACGAGATTACCGCAACTGTTAGAGCTGCCGTGTTAGTCTGTAGGACTGGACAGCGGGGCTAGATGGTAACTGAGAGACTCGGAGATAGGTGCTCGTGAGACGACCAGAAGTGTACATAGTTGACAAGCGTCTTGGAATGTAAATAAAGAAGATTGCTGTTAAAAGGACTTGTGTTACATTGATTGTACAACAGTGTTGGTGTGAACTCCGGGAACCATAAACCCTAGAAAACGATACCCGACAATGGTGATGACAGACAGACGGACAAAACGGGGGCAATAGCGATTTCGACATCTCGAAAATGCGCTAAAAAAACTTTGTTTTACGGGTTGTTTATTAAATCCCTTATATTAACTTCACCGTCTTGTCTCTCTTTCTGTCTGTCGTGGTCCATTGAAAAAAATAAAAGTAAAAAATTACCCACTTTCCATGATCCTATTGAGCTGAAAATTTTGAACAAATACTTTTTTCAACTAACAATGTATTGAGTCAAAATTTCAGAACAATCGAATTTACTGTAATTAAATTGATGAATTTTTAATCTGTCTTCGGGTATGTCCGTGTAGCATGTAAATGTTTGTGCTGGTCTGTCGCGCGGTGAGTATGATATTGAAACTATTCAATACTTTTAGTTATGTCTCATATATAAGAGATTTGTAGGAAAAAAAACAATGTTTTTACACGTTGTTTTATTAATGTGTTTGTACAGTATCTTAGGAATCGTCTTCTGTGTGGATACGTCGTGTATAAAAATTCCTCAAGTGACACAAACGATCCATCGTTGTACTGCTATAGCAGTACGAATAGCTTACTTCCGCTCGAAGCGCATTAAAAAACAAAATGTATAAACTTTAAATCCCGTCGCATTCTGATACGATATTTCTGTCCATCCCTCCCACAATTCCTGGCGCGTAAACCGAGGCGCCCCGCTCGGCACGAGCTCCGTCCTCCATCTTGTATGGCGGTGACGTCATGCCGCGCGGACAGCACCGGATGTGACGTTAAAAAGCCATGAAACGTAATCTTGCGGTGTACGCGGCGTTTAATCCCGGGCCGAAACTTTACAAGCTTCCATGTCGTCTGCTGCAGTAAAACAAATATGGCCGCCGCACTAGTCCCACCGAACAACTGACTTATCTACGCAGACAGGGGTTCTCAAAGTACCGGGTGTTGTCTCCTGCCCCGCTGATAAACTGGCCTTTACTTTTTATCGGGTGGGTGATGTCACTGCAGACTTGGGCGGCTATTAAAGTGTACGCCGCTGGAGCGTATGGGGGGGCCACCCATCAAAACAAAAGTTCATCTATTATTATCAGGGGCGGAGATCTCCCAGTGCGTTTGAACGCGAACCTCCCAGTAGAGGAAAACATCAAATACCAATAACAAGGCTTGTCTGCCTAGAGTGGCTCCGTATTTAAATAGATTTCATTGTTTTTACGCAATCGCATCTTCGCCGAACACATTATAGAACATAGTGGTTATATCTTAAAATGGGGGGTGGGGGTGCCTAAGGTGATACTTTAAGATATTGAGATGGAGGTGGGAAGCGAAATAAGATTTTTTCTAAAAGTATATAGACGCCAGGTGATGTGATATAAAGACATGTGACCAGATGCTCGGACATAAGAAGGTGACAGGGGGCATGATATGGGGTAGGACTGAAGATAACATATTAAGGAAGCACAGACCGGGGATCCTCAAAATGTAGTACGTGTGTCTCTCATATATTTATTTCATTTACTTTTTTTTTTTTTAAATTCTGATAGGATACACGGGAAAGAGAACAAATGAAACAATTTAAAATTACATGAATACTATCGTTGGGGGGGGGGGGGGGGNTTCGTAAGAATGATTGGGCTTATAACACGCTGAGTGTTTTAGTAGTTTAACATCTGTCGAGAAGGGGTGACCTCTACGTGGTTTGACAGACGAGTAGGGTTGTGGAGCAGACCACGACCTGAAACCCCTGGCTTGGACAGCCGAAGACCGTTGTTAGGTGTTAGGTGCTAGTCATATATGATTACAGTCGCTGTACGGATCTTAGGCAAAGCATTTAGATGTAATGCCGATGATGAAAACCAAACTACCCGTTGAGGGTCGGGCTACTCCGAAGCGACCGTTTTGTCCCCCTCAATTAACTAGCAACGCTGTTGAGCGGTGCCGGTTTAGGGCCAGGAGCGCCGGTACGGAATAGCAAAGGGTACCGCTAGGAAACGCTATTGGTCGCCAGCTTTGAGGAAACCTTCCGGTGGGAGTTAAACCCTAGGCAGGTCAGTGATGATCCCACGCTTTGCGGCGATCCAAACCATTGAGACTCGTAAGCTTTGCCGTGGTGGCGCCAGAGTGATACTATGTTGATAGCGAGTCATAGTAGGAAATTCCACACCTCTCTCGGGAGGCACACTTAGTGGGAGGCGTTTTCGACCTAGAGTCCTGGACGCCCAGGCGGCCGCTTATAGCAGCGACCGCTCCGGGGGGCTTCTCAGTCTTTACTTCCCTTAGGGGGCCAGAGGGCTGAGGGGGTTTTCCGGGAAGCCCAATGAAGAGCGCAGGCTCGGGACTGCTGATTTTCTTCCACATGTAAGATTTTCAGTAGTTTAACATTGAGACTAAGCTCGCACACTCGTGAGGCAGTGTTTGGTGGGGACATTAGCATGGATGACGACCAGAAGAGATACGGGGTAGTTGGATGGTTACATGGAAAAAGGGGGGAGGGGGATGAGAATGAAGGTAAACCGAGAAAGTGTACCGACATGGTGGGTCTGAAAAATAATGCTATGATAATATGATGGTTAACAGTCTGAAAGATGAGTTTGGTCGAGTCTTGATGGTATGAGGGTCGTGTCTTGATGGTATGATGGTCGTATTTTGATGGTATGATGGTCGTGTCTTGATGGTATGATGGTCGCGTTTTGATGGTATGATGGTCGTGTTATAATGGTATGATGGCCATGTCTTGATGGTATGATGGTCATATCTTGATGGTATGATGGTCATGTCTTGATGGTATGATGGTCGTATCTTGATGGTATGATGGTTGTGTCTTGATGGTATGATGGCCATGTCTTGATGGTATGATGGCCATGTCTTGATGGTATGATGGCCATGTCTTGGCGGTATGATGGTCGTATCTTGATGGTACGATGGTCGTATCTTGATGGTATGATGGTCGTATCTTGATGGTATGATGGTCGTGTCTTGATGGTATGATGGTCGTGTCTTGATGGTATGATGGTCGTGTCTTGATGGTATGATGGTCGTGCCTTGATGGTATGATGGTCGTGTCTTGATGGTATGATGGTTGTGTCTTGATGGTATGATGGTCGTGTCTTGATGGTATGATGGTCGTGTCTTGATGGTATGATGGTCGTATCTTGATGGTATGATGGTCGTATCTTGATGGTACGATGGTCGGATCTTGATTGGTATGATGGTCGGATCTTGATGGTATGATGGTCGTATCTTGATGGTATGATGGTCGTATCTTGATGGTATGATGGTCGTATCTTGATGGTACGATGGTCGTGTCTTGATGGTACGATGGTCGTGTCTTGATGGTACGATGGTCGTGTCTTGATGGTACGATGGTCGTGTCTTGATGGTATGATGGTCGTGTCTTGATGGTATGATGGTCGTGTCTTGATGGTATGATGGTCGTGTCTTGATGGTATGATGGTCGTGTATCAGTCGGGCTCTTAGACATCTTTTTCAAAGACCCATGTATATCTTTTGGGGTCTTTCCAAAGTTACCTGTTTGTACCTGCCTCTCCAGATGCTGGAACAAGTTGGAAGCTGCCACTTTAAGATATCCGTGCTGACCCCTACCACACCACCCCCACCCGTCCGTGTGTGCCTTTTGATCTGTTGCAACGAACACTTAAGGTGCCACCCCATGGGGGGATCTATCGGGGCGCTTGTTGATTTTCGTATGATGTAATGAATTTCGGCCATATGGCCTCACTGGGTTTATGGAATGCTAGGAAAGGACCGCACTGACGGAACAGGCCTTAATGGCGGCGGTAAAATCAAATAGTAGAGGGTGTGAGTGAGAGTCATGGTTAGCTAATAAAGATTTAAAGGTGGGGTGGGGGTTTTAAGGTGGGGAGTGGGTTTTAAGGTGGGGAGGGGGTTTTAAGGTGGGGAGGGGATTTTAAGGTGGGATGATCGGATTGAATCAAAAGTGAGATAGGTGTATCTAGATTTGTGGGATGTCACGAGTAGATGGAGGATGTCACGAGTAGATGGAGGATGTCACGAGTAGATGTAGGATGTCACGAGTAGATGGAGGATGTCACGAGTAGATGCAGGATGTCACGATTAGATGGAGGATGTCACGAGTAGATTGAGGATGTCACGAGTAGATGGAGGATGTCACGAGTAGATGCAGGATGTCACGAGTAGATGGAGGATGTCACGAGTAGATGCAGGATGTCACGAGTAGATGGAGGATGTCACGAGTAGATGGAGGATGTCACGAGTAGATGGAGGATGTCACGAGTAGATGGAGGATGTCACGAGTAGATGTGGGATGTCGCGAGTAGATGTGGGATATCAGAATGTGAATTATAAAGGTGGGGGTGGCTTGATAGTAAAGATTTTTATGTTTTGACGTTATTAGCCATGTATAAAATATAGTGTGGCAGCACTGAGAGTTAATTTGGGAAAATGAAGCCAAGGAAAGGAATGGCTCCTTATTAGGAGGCTGGACTATAAGGTTTAGATTAAAGATTAGATTAAAAGATAGAATTATTAGTTTAAATTAGAAGGTTGGATTAATAGGATGGATTAGACGCTTGGATTAGAAGGCTGGTTTTGGAGCTACAGAATTTGAAATCTAGTTTATGTTAGTACTATACTTCAACCTATGCGACACGGGTTCGAGTCCCGGTAAGGGCTGAAACCCCCGCACCTATGGGTACCCGACAAAAGTCGAGGAAAAACAAGGTCATTAAGGGATTGAGTTTTGTTACAAGTATTTGGGATGGGGTGGGGGTGTTGTTCTGATGGAAACACAAGTGTCCGAACTAACAGGGGTGAAGGCTCGTGATGTCATGCATGTAATATAGATGAACGTTTGAGATACTCTTTGCAACGAGACCAAGGAAACTCACGGCAAGGACTGGTGAGCGCATCGAGTCCTTACGCACGTTGACACTATAGAAACCAATTTCAGACGCCCGTCCGTGGAACGATAAGGACTCGAGGGCCGTAAAGTCCCTCACAGCCCGAGATTTTACAGCGCAAGAATACGAGTCATTCGAGATGTATGTTCTCGTCTGCTGCGTCATATAAAAAAAATGTGTTTATAGGATTGTGAAATAATGAAAGGGACGAATTAAACGCCGCCACGTGGGTGAGGGATGGCGGGACGTGCAATCTTTACCGCTCGTCCGGGGTCATTAATGACCCAGAAGTCATTTCGAATTATTCCTCACAAAGAGCGGAGTTAAGGCAGACAGCAGACGGCAGAACACACACGTCATGGCCTGGCGTCCAGGACCCCATAAAAGCTGCGTGAGTACACAACTAAACATGGGGGCAGGGAGGGGAGGGGGGCACCTCCCTGATATGAAGTGTGGGGGAGGGGGTTGGAGACATGAGGGTTGAAATTTTGATGCGAGCTAGTCGTTAGAAGCCCGTTAGTACTTTATAGATTTGTTATTAATGGTTTCATAGCAATGAATAGAAAATAGTAACGTTATGTGACGAATTCAACACTCGCGAATCTTATGCAGCGGTGAATGTGAAATACCTTTATTATGATTGTTTGTACTGTATGTTTTAGCTCTCTTACGCCGTATGTTTTAGCTCTCTTACACCGTATGTTTTAGCTTTATTAAACCGTATGTTTTAGCTTTATTAAACCGTATGTTTTAGCTTTCTTACACAGTATGTTTTAGCTTTCTTACACCGTATGTTTTAGCTTTCTTACATCGCATGTTTTAGCTTTCTTACACCGCATGTTTTAGCTTTCTTACACCGTATGTTTTAGCTTTCTTACACCGTATGTTTTAGCTTTCTTACACCGCATGTTTTAGCTTTCTTACACCGCATGTTTTATCTTTCTTACACCGTATGTTTTAGCTTTCTTACACCGCATGTTTTAGCTTTCTTACACCATTGAAAAAAAATAGTGCTACATTCTATGTTTGTAAGAATAAAGTTTACGTCAAGTTCGTTTGGTCCTTCAACCCTTTCAGTAAATAATAAACAAAATGAGGGGTCAGACTGCAATCAGACTTATAAAAAATTAAATGGAAAAGACGTAAACAAGGTAAGGGTTAGCCTGACCGGACGTAACAAAACAGCGAACGTTTGGACAAAGAGCCTTTTTCAACGGACATACAATACACAAATAATACGAATATAAAAAATTAAAAATTAACAAAGAATCGAAGAAAGTAAAGCTGAGAGAGAGAGCAGAGGGAGCGTATATAGGAAAGGCGAGAGTGGGTGGGGCAAAACGCCTTTTCCAGTAAATGTTAACATAAGATTTTTGTTGTCCCCCAAATAAGTAATATGGTTTAACAGGGTTAAGACGGCAACCAGGCTAAACGGAAAGAAATATGTTCACCTAGATAGGAAGGGGTCTGGGAAAATACTTGACAAAGAAATGAACGTGTCGGCAAGAAGCCTTCTTTGGCGAAACGACGTCAAAACAGATAATAAATAACACTTGGTATAACAAATGATTTTAAAGCTGCAATGAAATGAAAATGCATGACGTTTCTTATCTTATCTTATATGTTACAGACGCTCCTTCTGTACATAAGATTATTGCGTCCTACGTATTTCTATGGTTTGTGTTTAGTCCTGTATTCTTACTAGAGTTTTAAAAGATGATAAAGTGGTGGCTTTCCTGGTTTCTTCAGGCAACCCATTCCACGCCCGAATACTGGACGGAAA
This sequence comes from Radix auricularia, assembly GCA_002072015.1. Taxonomy (NCBI): domain Eukaryota; kingdom Metazoa; phylum Mollusca; class Gastropoda; family Lymnaeidae; genus Radix; species Radix auricularia. The sequence goes on along the minus strand of MUZC01000037.1, from coordinate 413,870 downwards.
GAAAGAAAACTTGTATGTGTTTGTTCTTGCATATGGAATAAGAAAGTTGTTTTTGTCTTTATGTCTATTTGAGGGTTGTATTAGGTTTTCTTTGTGTTGTATTTCTAAATTAGAATTCATTGCCTTATGTATAATTACTAATTTACTCTTGGTTCTTATATCCTCTAGTGTTTCAAGGTTTAATAATTTAACTAATGGTGCTACTCTTGTCAGTTTTGAATATTCTCCAGTAATGAATCTGGCAGCTCTTTTTTGGATTTGTTCTAACTTATCAATATTTTCTTTGGTGGATGGGTCCCATACAGAAGATGCATATTCTAGTATAGGTCTCACCAGGGTTTCGAATTCCTTTATTGGTGTGTAGAGGTGTATGGTGGTGTGTGTGGTGTAAGGTGGTGTGTGAGGTGTAAGTGATGTGTGGTGGTGTGTGAGGTGGTTTGTTTGGTGTGTGGTAGTGTGTGTGGTGTAAGGTGGTGTGTGTGGTGGTGTGTTTGGTGTGTAGTGTTGTATGATTATGTATGGTGTGTGTGGTTGTGTGTGTGGTGTGTGGTCGTGTATGTGGTGAGCGGTGGCGTGTGTGGCGTTTGTGACGTGTGATGGTGTGTGTGGTGTGTTTGGTATGTAGTGGTGTTACTGGTGTATGGTGGTGTCTGTTGGTGTAAGGCGGTGTGCGGATGTGTGTGTGTTTTCAAATCTGGGGTATCTGGGATATACAGAGTCACCACCTAACTTGTGACAGGAGGTCAACACCTAACTTGTGACAGGAGGTCAACATCTAACTTGTGTCAGGAGGTCAACACCTAACTTGTGACAGGAGGTCAACACCTAACTTGTGCCTGGAGGTCACCACCTAACTTGTGACAGGAGGTCAACACCTAACTTGTGTCAGGAGGTCAACACCTAACTTGTGACAGGAGGTCAACACCTAACTTGTGACAGGAGGTCACCACCTAACTTGTGCCAGGAGGTCACCACCTAACTTGTGACAGGAGGTCACCACCTAACTTGTGACAGGAGGTCACCACCTAACTTGCGACAGGAGGTCAACACCTAACTTGTGACAGGAGGTCACCACCTAACTTGTGCCAGGAGGTCACCACCTAACTTGTGACAGGAGGTCAACACCTAACTTGCGTGAGGAGGTCAAACACCTAACTTGTGACAGGAGGTCACCACCTAACTTGTGACAGGAGGTCACCACCTAACTTGTGACAGGAGGTCACCACCTAACTTGTGCCAGGAGGTCACCACCTAACTTGTGACAGGAGGTCAACACCTAACTTGCGTGAGGAGGTCAAACACCTAACTTGTGCCTGGAGGTCAACACCTAACTTGTGTGAGGAGGTCAACACCTAACTTGTGCCAGGAGGTCAACACCTAACTTGCGTGAGGAGGTCAACACCTAACTTGTGTGAGGAGGTCAAACACCTAACTTGTGTGAGGAGGTCAACACCTAACGTGCGTCAGGAAGTCAACACCTAACTTGTGTGAGGAGGTCAACACCTAACTTGTGCCAAGAGGTCAACACCTAACTTGTGTGAGGAGGTCAACACCTAACTTGTGCCAGGAGGTCAACACCTTCGACCCGACATGACTCGCATCTCCGAGATTCCACCCTCCCCTCCCTCCCCGAGTGACCCGTAATCTCGTCGTCGTAGATGAGGGTATGATTTTCTTCCACCGGAGCAAATGAGGTCCACCTCCCTCCCTCCCGCCACCCTGTCCGCGAGGTTAAACCCTCACCGGCCACACAACCCCTCCCCACCCCCACTCACCTGTAAAGTTCCACTGAGCCGACGCCCCGAGGCCTGGGTTTAATGAGGTAAGAAGTTAAAATATCATTCTGAAAAACTTAAAAAAGTCTAAACCTCTAGCCACCGACCGCTGGCACTAACCAGGCCTGATTATACCCCCATATCAACTCTTGGTTGTGGGAAAGGGGTTGTCAATTTTTTTCACTCCCCCCCTCTACAACCACCGTTCAATACGCCCATTTATTTTAAAGGAAAAAGTCAAGAACGCGCATTCGGGGTTCAATAAATCGGAAATTCCCGAATTTTAAAAAAAAAAATGGTATCAATTCCGTATATAAGGATTCCGAATTCAAATCCACGAGTGTATCTTGTAATTAAAAAAAAATGCCTCAAAAGATTTAAGTAATTTGTCACTCAATGTAAGGGGTAGCTTTCTGGGTCATGTAATATGCTAACGAGCCGACTATACCCAGGTGTAAACGCTCATTTTGTATTAGTTTTGGTTGATATATGATTTTAACAGAACAACAATAACATTTAAATGCAATACTTTCTTTTTTTTATTATCCCTGGTGACTCGCGTGTTACTGTTACGATACTCGTGCGTGTCACTGTTACGACAGACGTGCGTGTTGCTGTTACGACAGACGTGCGTGTTACTGTTACGACAGACGTGCGTGTTACTGTTTCGACAGACGTGCGTGTTACTGTTACGACAGACGTGCTTGTTACTGTTACGACAGACGTGCGTGTTACTGTTACGACAGACGTGCGTGTTACTGTTACGACAGACGTGCGTGTTACTGTTACGACAGACGTGTGTGTCACTGTTACGATACTCGAGCGTGTCACTGTTACGATACTCGTGCGTGTTACTGTTACGACAGTCGTGCGTGTCACTGTTACGACAGACGTGCGTGTCACTGTTACGATACTCGTGCGTGTCACTGTTACGATACTCGTGCGTGTTACTAGTACGATACTCGTGCGTGTCACTGTTACGATACTCGTGCGTGTCACTGTTACGATACTCGTGCGTGTTACTGTTACGATACTCGTGCGTGTTACTGTTACGACAGACGTGCGTGTTACTGTTACGATACTCGTGCGTGTCACTGTTACGACAGACGTGCGTGTTACTGTTACGACAGACGTGCGTGTTACTGTTACGACAGACGTGCGTGTTACTGTTACGACAGACGTGCGTGTTACTGTTACTATACACGTGCGTGTCACTGTTCTGACAGACGTGGGTGTTACTGTTACGACAGACGTGCGTGTTACTGTTACGATACACGTGCGTGTTACTGTTACGATACACGTGCGTGTTACTGTTCTGAAAGACGTGCGTGTTACTGTTACGACAGACGTGCGTGTTACTGTTACGACACTCGTGCGTGTTACTGTTACGATACACGTGCGTGTTACTGTTACGACAGACGTGCGTGTTACTGTTACGATAGACGTGCGTGTTACTGTTACGACACTCGTGCGTGTTACTGTTACGATACACGTGCGTGTTACTGTTACGACAGACGTGCGTGTTACTGTTACGATACACGTGCGTGTTACTGTTACGACACTCGTGCGTGTTACTGTTACGACAGACGTGCGTGTTACTGTTCTGACAGACGTGCGTGTTACTTGTACGATGCACGTGCGTGTTACTGTTACGATGCACGTGCGTGTTACTGTTACGATACACGTGCGTGTTACTGTTACGATGCACGTGCGTGTTACTACTGTTACGATACACGTGCGTGTTACTGTTACGATGCACGTGCGTGTTACTGTTACGGTACACGCGAATAACTGTTACGATAAACAGGTATTGCGGCTACGATACTTGAAAGTTACTGTTACGATGCTTGCATGTTAATGTTGCGATACTTGCATTTTACTGTTACGATTATTTGAGTTTTGCAAATTTGAAGGCCCTCACATTGTAACATTAATTAACAAAATTTCCGACAAGAACTTTTGATAACTTTGTAACAATTTTACACTGACCCCCATCAAGTATATTTCTTTTTAAGACCATCCATCCTAGCCCCCATCCCATCCCATGCCATCCCTGGCAGTCCGGCTCTTGTAATCAGCGGATGCCCCTGTAATAAGCCGGCTCGGCCGCCCTCATTACAGCCTCGTTAAGAAGTTATTGTAAACAAAAATCTCGGCGGGCCATTACCGTAATTGCGGTGTCGATATGGGTGGAAATAGCCACCAGCAACGCGTCAGTTTCGGTGATATTTTTTTTTCTTTTTTAACTTAGGATCGATTCCACCCTCGACCCTCTTTCATTTTTTTCTTCTTTCTTTAACCCTTAAGAGACAGAGTGAAACTAAAACAGTGAAGTATGGGGATTTATAACGAGATGTCACAGTTCCGCTCTGAGGCTGAATGAGCCTTTAGTGCAAACCATCAGCGCTCTTCTCGGCGACTGCCATCATTCGATACTTGAGTTTTTATGACGACTGCTGGAGTCGGTTGAATGATGATCTGACCTTTAGTGTCCAGGTATTGGTTACGAGACAAGACCTTTTTTAGTGGCACGGCTCGCTTACCTGGCATGACCTCTGGACCTGAAGGTGGACCTGCAAGACGATTCTCTGCTCAGGTGGTCATTACTTGATAATTGTGGACGATGTAAAATCTGATACCTGGTGAGTAAGTAAGTCTTTTTTAAGCATTACCTGGAACTGTCCTGCATGTGTGGTCGCTGGGACTCAATGAACTGAGAAGTTAAAGGTCTTCATTTTTGAGTACTTTATAAGGTGCGTGCGTACGTAAGTATGTATATGTGAGTCCACCGAACATAACGGCCCCGGACAAAACGGCCCCGACAAAACGATACCGACTTATGGGCTCTGACATAACGGCACCGGACAAAACGATCCCGACAAATGGGCTCCGACAAAACGGCCCCGGAAAAAACGGCCCCGACAAATGGGCTCCGACAAAACGGCCCCGGAAAAAACGGCCCCGACAAATGGGCTCCGACATAACGGCCTCGGACAAAACGGCCCCCACAAATGGGCTCCGATGTAACGGACCCGGCAAAACGGCACTGTACTATTGAATGGACTAATAGTAAAAAAAAAAAAGACATTAAAATATTATCTTCGTATTTTTAGCTCACAAGAAACAATAATAATGACGTCACAAGAATGAAATTTAATAGCCTCTACTCGGTATGCTACCAAGTCACGGTTGTTTGTTGACAAGAAATAATTTAATAACATCACGCGAAATAATTTTACAATTTGACCATTTTTTAAAGGGTGAAAAAGTTGACCAAAGCTTAAAATGAAAAAAAAAGTAATTTTTTTTTTTAAAAATGTAAACAATCTGTCTGGGGCCGTTTTGACCGAGGCCTTAAATGTCGGGGCCGTTTTGATGGGAAACCGTATGTGTGCGTGTGTTTGTTTGGTGGAAGGCACCAATGGCGTCACCAGAGTTAGTGTCACCCGGGGCGACCCGTCCCCACCGAACCCCCTAGCGACGCCCCTGGAGGGCACCATAGCAATGTCTTAGGTTTTGGGATTTTAGAAATTGTATTTTTTAAATACTCGTTGGAGTGAAAAAAAAGCTTTAGCCGTCTGAAATCCCATAGTTTTTACCAATATATTTTGTCGATGACTGATCAAACACACATAATGATCTCAAGTCATTCAGACCTTTAAAAAACAAGAACGGACGGTAATGAACGAGACAAAATTACATTGTGGTAACAATCTGACCTCAATTTGTGAATTACTTTTCTAAGAAGTGGAATCACATAAACATAAACGACAAGTTATTAGTTATTAGTGGGACGTGGTGGTCGAGAGGTAGCGCTCTCGACTGTCATACCGATGATCCCGAGTTCGAATCCACACGATTCGTTCCCGGTGCCCGAGGAGTCCCCGAATAGGTGCCTAACTAGACAATAGTTAGGCGGCTGGGGTAATGCGTGGAACCCCTTTAGCCGTGGCCTGTGACCGCTGCATCACTTGCCAACAGATCATCTCTCATGGTCTGTGGACGCAATTATCTTCTGCATAGAAGGAGCGTCTGTATATCTAAGATAAGATAAACCCTTTTTTAACAAAAATTAAGAAATCGCACTTACTCTCTGAGTCCTTCTGTCTTTCTCTGTCTCTCTCTCTCTCGCATTCTCTCTCTCTTTTCTCTCTTTCTCTCTTTTTTCTCTCTCTCTCTTTCTCTCTCTCTTTCTCTCTCTCTCTTTCTCTCTCTGTCTCTCCTCTCTCTCTCTCTCTTTCTCTCTCTTTGTCTTTCTCTCTCTCTCCCTCTCTCTTTCTCTCTCTCTCCCTCTTTCTCTCTGGATCTTCTTGTCCCCACCTCCCAGCACTTAGACGTATGCTTTATCCTCCCTCGCTTACATGTTCTCGTCCCGTCCCCCAATATTTCTACGTCCTACTTTCAAAAGACCAGCAGACGACACTTGAAATTAAAATAATGATAATATAAAGCTGTCGGCCGGACCAGCGGGCGCCGAAACGTAGCAGGGTGCGGTCTGGACCCTGGGCGCCTGGAATGCAGGAACATTCACTCGGCATTAGCGCGGCGAGTAGCCAGATGCCCCGGGCCCCGGGCGCTGGGCCGTTTTGCCGTGACGCAAGGGGAGTTAATTTAACGGTGATCAAGGGAAGCAACCGGTGAAATTACATTCGATGGCTTCATTGCGCTTTGATGAAAGGGGCTATAACCCCGTCGGTAATGACCATGGTTGTCGGGGTTGTTTTAAGGTTGGACGGGCCTGCGAGAAAAAAATAACTGGGACTAAGAGATAAAGAGTCTTGTCATTTTTTCACCAGCGAATACCATAGCAACATTCTGTCGGACATGTAATAACAGTTAATTATATTTCTAGTTAGTTTTTTGCTGTCTCTTCCCCGGCGAAGGCCTCTTGCCGAAACGTTGTCTTGGATGTGATTTTGTAGGGTTCAACAAAAATTCTCTCTATATTGTCTGATTGCAGACTCACCTGAAATGACCACATGAATTTACATTTCGCTCCTGAAATTATGTGTCTCACCTGAGATAGTCTTTCACTCCTGAAATTATGTGTCTCACCTGAAATCACGAGTCTGACCTAAAATGACCACGATCTTCACTACAGACATTTCTCTCAAAAGTATGTCGTTACCAATGTCCCTTTTAAGCTTTGTAGCTGCGCGGCAGATAAGATATCTGACCTACGTCGCGCAGCTGTTAAGGATTACCGCGCAGCAAATGTATAATATTGCACATAAAATGGATGCTGTGCAACTTTGCACATGGACCAGCAAACCTTGGAGGGAACATTTGTCGTTGCTACAGTCGGTAAAAGCGAAGTAGGTCGACCGTGACGTCACGGTCATTACCGGCGGCCATCTTTGTTGTTATAGCAGCACGTCCTTAAAAAAGCTTTAAAATTAAAATTCTATAGCTATACCTAACCCAAACCCTAAAACCTTCACGTTTCCGGAAATTCTAAAGCTATACTGCTATGCCTAACCCAAACCCTAAAACGTTCCATTTGTGAAAATCCTTTTAGAATTTATAGAACTCTCTTTTCCAGCAACCGATAGCGTCGTAGCGTCACGGTCGACATACTTCGCTTCAGCCCTACAGTCAAATCCTAAGTGAATCCACACCACATCCACGACTTCAGAGTCACTAGATACGTATGAATAAGTTTTGCAGACGTGCTGGATATTTCATCAAGGTTAAATTGATGTCACTGTTGACCTACTTGGCGTGACATTGTCAAAAGTTTAAGGTCAACGGGGCCACAGGAAGTTGGTCGAAACTGAGACTGAAGAGTACACTCAAGGGTATTTGGGGGTCAAAGGTTATCGAGATGTAATAGTTATCAAAAGTGTGTTGTTGTTGTTTTGTTGTCTGGAGCCGGATATTTAAGACAATATCAGCTACTCTGTACTTTTGGGGCCGTCCATAAATGACGTCACGCGATTTGGGCCGATTTTTAATTCCCTTCCCACCTCGTCACAAAAACTTAGACCCTTTTAAATATGACGTCACAAGGCTGTGGCCCTTCGCCCTAAAAGCGGTATTATCTATTTGAAAATGACCAAGTTTAAAATCACTTTATTGTCATTTAGGCATGTATTTAGTGTAAGGCTGCACTATAATATCATAACACGCGTGAATCCATGAAAAACATCATAAAATGAATAGTCAGAAATCGATCATTTAAGTGGAACTTCCATTTAATTGAGTGTGTCTTGATGTGACGTCAAAACTCTTAAACTCCCCCCTCCCCCTTGTCACACATCGTCACACATAAGAGGACTCCGCTCCTCCCTAGGTGCTTGACGTCATTTTAGGAAAATTTGAGTCGTGAAATTCTATTTTTAAAAAACAACAAAAACAAACAAACAAAGCGAATCAAAAGTCTATTGAAAGTCGTATTCGTAAATTCAAAAATAGAATGAAACAATTACCAGAAAAGAAATGAAAATTTTTCAGAACCTGTGCATTACGACGCACAGGTTCCAACCGAAAATTTAAAATAAAAAAAAAAAAAAAAAACATTAAAAAAACACAGAAACTGATGTGAAAAGAAGCAAATTTGATTTTATTTGTTCCTTGCACGTCTGCCGTTTAAAAAGAAACGAAACATTGTATACATTTGGCCCTCGATGTGTTACCGGGAGATGATGTAGTTACAGTCTTTCTGACGAGAGCGGGAGCACGGCAAATAACCCGAGGCCACGGCGCGTGGTTACCCAGGGGCGAGTGCGGCATCAGTTCTAGGAGTGCGCTGTCGCCCCTGGCGCCTACCTTTGATGAAGAACTTCGGGGCAGCAGCGCCCCTTGCACGTGCTGATGTGCGGGGAGGAGGCACCGCTGGGGCGCCGCGAGATGCATGAAAGCCGGAAGCGCATGTGACAGATCGCTGGTCGGCACCGGCGCCATTTTCAAGACCCTCCCCCCTTCCAAAAGTAAGAGAGGTGTCTGCTAGACTGATGCCACCCTCTAAATTAAGGAGTTAGCCTCGCGCTCTCTCTGTGGATGCGGTGCTCAGCTCTTCAAGTGACGCCCGGCTCTAGGGCCGTCTGCGTTGTCTCAGTTGGAAAGAGAAAAGATAGAGAGAGAGAGAGGAAGGGGGTTGGATAGGCGGAGTAGGGGAGGTAGAATGAAAAGATGAGACTTGTGGAGGGAAAAGGTCTGGAGAGGAATGAATCAATCTCGTTTTGAAATCTTCTGATAAGAATGAAAGTTAAAAAAATTAAGTGAATAAATGAATGCCAACCATACTTGAACATTCTAGAAAGACTATGTGACGTCTAAATTATTTCATTTCACCTAAAACATCTTAATGTGAACTTAACGTTTTCACAGACCCAGACTTGGATTATACTTATACTTACAATTTCAGGACCCGCCTTCGGACTCATATTTTATTTTTATTTTTTTTTAAACCCCACAATTATAATCAATAAGTGAAACTGAAATTCTGTATGTTGAAGCCAAAGTGCCTTTCCCGGAAGAGTTGTTAGCTCATTAATTCCCAGAATGGTTGTTAAATATTAGTTCCCAGAATAGTTGTTAACATGGATGGATGGATTTATGGATGTATAGGTGGATGGATGGATGGATGGATGTATAGATAGATTGATGGATGGATGGATGGATGGATGGATGGATGGATGGATGGATGGATGGGTGGATATAGTTCAATAGTCCACTGTTGTTGACCGTAAGTGGCATCTCTTAAGACTAAATGCTTTCTTTTCCAACAAAGTCCAATTTCAGCAATTTTGTTTTAAACACTGCCCGATTTCAGCCATTATACCATTCAAGTCTGGAAGTAGCTGTTGTTGCTACACCCGTTCAAGTGGTAGCCGTTCCGCGGCCACCACTAAAAATTTTTCTTCTTCTTCTCTTCTTCTTTCCCCGAGTTGCGCACCAGTGGCTAGCGCGTGCATGCCTAATGATTGCAAACCCTCCAGACGTCCTCGTCTCGTGGGTGAATCCACTCGTGGAGATTGAGTCGGAATACCTGATGAGTTCTCCCTTTCAGCACAACGCCACGACTCGTCCCTCTCTACCTGATGGGACTTACCTTTCCACGCGGCCGTCCGCCTTTTGTCACCACCTTGTCCCACAACGCCAGCCATGACATTTTTCAATAATTCAGCATTATCCGCCTCTGATTAGGTCCTCAGATGTTTCCGGGCCACAAGGGGCTTCCTACGTCATAAAAGACGCTTAAAGCATTTTTTAAAAAAAAGTTTTGTTTTATGCAAGGTGGATTTAGAATTTTTTAAAAAAATTTCGTGTTTTGTCATTTTTGTTCAAATTTTTTTATGTGTGTTAATGTATTATATAAAAAGCGTTTTTCATTACTGCTCGAAGCGATGGATTTTCCACTCCACGAGTATCTCTTGGGAGGCACGGAGAGAAAACTAAAGATGAGTACTAAAAACAACGAGGAGAATGGGAGGGTATTTTCGCGGCGAGGGTAACCATTGTGCACAAAAGTATCTCGCCAGAATGCACGATTTCAAAGCTAGACCGGGTTATCTCAAGGTAATGGTGATTTGAACACACACCAAAAAAAGTTGTGTTTTTACCGCAGTTATCTTTTTTTTTTCTAAGAAAATATGTTTATTTAGTTTTTCTAATTTTGTCATATACACTAATTATCTTATCTGATCTTATCTTATATGTTACAGACGCTCCTTCTGTACAGAAGATTATTGCGTCCTGCGTATTTCTATGGTTTGTGTTTAGTCCTGTATTCTTACTAGAGTTTTAAATGATGATAAAGTGTTGGCTTTCCTGGTTTCTTCAGGCAACCCATTCCACGCCCGAATACCGGACGGAAAGAAAGAAAACTTGTATGTGTTTGTTCTTGCATATGGAATAAGAAAGGTGTTTTTATCTTTATGTCTATCTGAGGGTTGTATTAAGTTATCTTTGTGTTGTATTTCTAAATTAGAATTAATTGCCTTATGTATAATTACTAATTTACTCTTGGTTCTTCTATCCTCTAGTGTTTCAAGGTTTAATGATTAAACTAACGGTGTTACTCTTGTCAGTTTTGAATATTCTCCAGAAATGAATCTGGCAGCTCTTTTTGGATTTGTTCTAACTTATCAATATTTTCTTTGGTGGATAGGTCCCATTGTGTGGAAAGGTAGTGATGTAAGGAAAGATAAATGTTGTTAGCTCAAAGAAGACTTGCACCACAGTCCCCCACCCCATATCTACATACGAAAACAGACAGCGAGAGAAAAAAGAAATGTTTATATTAAAAATAATGTTACAATAACAAATGAAGGCGTTAAAAGTTATGTATAAAAACAAACATGAAATTTTGTTTTTCTACAAATTTATCCCCATTTTAATGATTTGTTATCGTGTTTAACGCATAATCCCGTAAAAAGAATAGCAAGAAAAAGAAGAAGAAGAAAAAAAGCGTTTTAGAAATCTATTCTTGTTTTGCCATTCGAGTTGCATTTCAAAGTATCCAAGTAACTCGTCTGATGTTACACAATTACCGTGAGATGTCTTCACAGAGACGAGACGAGACGAGACGAGATTGTTAAGACCTTTAAAAATGATATTAAAAAATGACGGCGTCAAATGATTAAAAGAAAAGTCGAGTAGAGTTATCCTTCAAGTCTGGCCTAAGTCAAGTGTAGTCACAGCCCAAAGGCGTATCAAGGGGTTAAAGAAATAGGTGCATCCCCCCCTACACACATATACACACGCGCACGTCCACAAATGGACTATTTCGTCTGTCAAAAAGTCAAATTGATCGCGTTTGTTGTAACTGATAGTGCGTGAAATAAATCTAATGCACTTACTCTTATCATGCATCCAATGCACTTAATCTTATCATGCATCCAATGCACTTACTCTTATCATGCATCCAATGCACTTACTCTTATCATGCATCCAATGCACTTACTTCTTATCCACTGCACTTAACATGCATTCATTACTTCAATCCAAAATTCATTGCCTTTATTTTAATGTTTGTTTCATGCATGCATCCCTCTTTTCAAGAATTCATTCAATAAATATTATAATAGCCCAAGTCACTCACTCATTGTATCCGTAGCGATATGACGTCATTGTTTGAGCTTTTATTTAAATACAAGGTGTGCATCAGGAGTTGTGCAAAATAACTATAAATTAAAGATTATTTATGAAATAGTACAACAGTCAATAGCAGTTAAAAAAGCGTGTGGTGTTTCTCGCAGTAAAATAAATATTATATGACGTCATTGTTCTAGCTTAAATTTTAATTTTGGAAAAGGTAACGATGTAAAAAGGGGATTTCAGGATTTATAATTACAAAATACTTTGTGTACATTTCATAAGTTTAAAAATTTCATATTTATCAAACGAGGATAAGTTACTGAGGCGTCTGAAATAAAAAAAAAGTTACTTCTATCATAGATGCGGCGCATTGATTCATTACAAATTCAATTATTATCATTAATACGTTTCGTATCCACTGTTGCATCTATTGCTTGTGAATCACGTAAAGGAAATATACTTGATATATGTAATCTAAAACTTGATATATTTATACTTAATCATTTTTTTTTTCAATAAGCTTACATCTTACATCCAAATTACCCCCCCCCCCCCCACACACACACACACGCACACAAACTTTTCATTCTTGCGTTTTTCGTACCCGCCCCTACACCATCCCTAAACTCAAACACTTCTCTCTTGTTACAAATATATCTATCGACACCCGGCCCAGCGATGTCATTCGCGGCCGCTCAAATGTCACCTTCTGACATTTCGCGACCGGCTAATAAGCCAACAGGAGATGCCGGTCCCGGGGGGCCGGTCCGGCTCTCGCTTTTCCGTGCAAATTTCCACTCAGTACGTGAGAGCTTCATCGGGAAACCATTTGGTTCATGAAATATTCATCTCGAATTAAAGACTTAATTAGCCGAGCTGAAAACGAGGCTGGCAGACGAACTAAACAAAACAAAAAAAACAGCGCACCATCTTTCTTTCAGGTTCCGAAACAAAAAAAAACAACAAAACTTGCTCTCTCTCTCTCTCTCTCTCTCATACACACACACACACATACACACAGATTTAATAAAACCATAAATGGTGCTCTGAACAGGACTGAGTATCGGTATGTATGCATACTCGATACCGAATCTGATTATATAGGAAAAACAAGACTTTTAATTATAACGAAAAAAAAGTTTAAATTTAAGATTACAGATAGGTTAATGTTAAAAAAATGGGTTGATATACGAAACAAAATTAAATAAAGATTAATTTTCCGATAACTTTCTCAAACCGATTCTGATGGATTCGATTCCCATGAGTTCGGCGTGAATTTTCGACTCCTTAAAAATCTACTCCTTCAATCCTATCTCAGTCTTTTGCCTTTGGGGGATAGAAAAAAGGGGTGGTGGGGGCGCACGCTACTAAAACCCATACAGTCATTGTTAGTGTCGTAAAGTTATTAAAAATAATTTTTTAATGTAACAAAACACAAGAAGAAAAATTGGAAACCGTAATGGCAAGAAGAGAGATGACTCGTGGATCATTGGGGTTTGCTTTTTTTTTGTTATTGTCGAGTGCGGTCAGCCAATTAAGATGGCGGCGCCAGGTAAAAGACAACTCGGGGAGCGGGTAAGGTGGGTGGGGGTGGTGGGGTGCTGTTAGATGAAATGACCTGGTGAGGGGGTTGAGGGAAGGGGGGGGGGACTAAGATGAGGACGTTAAGAATAGCAAGAAAAAGAAGAAGAAGAAAAAAAGCGTTTTANGGGGGGGGGGGGGGGGGGGGGGGGGGGGAGAGAAATGGGTGAGGGCAGGTGGAAGAGGTTTTACATGGAGGGGAGGGGCATGTTTGGATAAGGAGGTCCTGTGTCATTGCCGAGTTGTACAGTGGGAGTCGAGAGTCACTGACTCCCGGGCAATGGGTCACATGGTTGATTGGTAGGGATGTTGACGGGTTCAGGCGCTAAGCGGGTGTACGTGTGTAGGTCTGCGTGCTCATGTGTGCGTGGGTATGTGTGCATGTGGGAGTGCGCATGTGATGGTGTGATGTGTGCGCGCGCTTGTGGGCGTGCGCATGTGTGCTTGCTTATGTGTGCGTCATGGATATGTGTACATGTTCATGTGTGCGCGCGTACGTGTGACGCCACGTGGTCCTATCCTCAGTCAGGTTTTCCCAGCTTTGTATGTCAATGTTGGCTACTTTCATGTCTCTCCTTCATATGTCCGTGTATCTGAGACATGGCCGACCAACTGACCTTTTCCCTGTCGCCAGCTCGCTGTATGGCACATCTTTGGGTATGCGACAAGTTTGCATTCTCTTGACGTGTCCAAGCCAGCGAAGGCGTCTTTGGCTTAGTATGGCTGGAATGCTGCTCATGATTGCTTGAGCCAGGACCTCTGTGTTGGGGACTTTCTCTTGCCATTTGATGTCAAGGATGCGGCGCAGGCATCTGAGGTGGAAGCTATTAAACCTTCTTTCATGTCTGGTATAAGCGGTCCATGATTCGCATCCATAGAGGAGCGTGCTCAGTACGCAGGTCTGGTATACCTGCAGCTTAGTCCTTGCTGTGAGTTTGGCATTGGACCAGACTATTTTGTACAGTCTAGAAAAAAACAACAAATTACTAAATTACACAAACTATTTGTGTAACAAAACAATAAATGTAAGCTTTATTATCAACTAATACAAATAACGGTAAACGTTTCGGCTCATGCCTTATTAGTACAAAGTAAAATAACATAAATAAATACCTACATTACATATATCTTAAAACATATTAGAGCCTATCTGATAAAAAAAAATGAAAAGAAAAGAAAAACAAAAACAAACAAGGACACAGAATATAGAAAAAGGAGGAAGTTGAAGTATCTAAAGTAACAGTGAAAACAGTGAAAACCACAACGGGAAAAATGATTTTGCAGTCAGGCGAAATTGTGTATTTGATTAATTCCATATGGAGCCAACGTGCCAAATCGTTTTATGAGTCTATTTTCCATGTGGACTCTATCATGGGTATTGGTTGCATATAGTATACCAGTAACTTCAATATCCAAAATACCGTCGTGGTCAACACTGTTAAAATGTTTAGACACAGGACAATGAGCCACCTCGTCTTCTAAGATTCATCCATCACGTGATCTCTCTCTACCAATCATATATCAAATACTATCATGTGACAAAGTGCACTGCTGCAGTGACGTCAGTGGAGGGTTAATTTTATGTCAGTATTCGGGAGTCATATGAGTCTTTGTAGGGACAAACGTCAATGAGATCTACTATGACGTCGTGTGTTGTTACTATGACGTCCTTATGCGGATGCTATGACGTCAGTTACTATTACGTGAATATGCGGCCAATATGGCGTCAGTGTGTGACAATGATAATGTCAGTATATGGTTGCTACGACGTCTGTATGTCACTACTATGACGTTAGTATGTGGCTACTAGAACGTCAGTATATGGTTACTATGACGTCAGTATTTTGTTTCTATGATATCAGTATATATCTACTATGATGTTATTATGTGGCTACTATGACGTCAGTATGTGGGTACAATGGCGTCAGTATATATAGCTACTAAGACGCTAGTACTTGCTACTATGACGTTAGCGTGTGTATACTTTGTTGTGAGTACTTGCTACTATGACGTTAGCGTATGTCTACTTTGACGTGAGTACTTGCTACTATGACGTTAATATGTGGCTGCTATGACGTCACTATGTGGCTTCTATGTCGTAGGTGTGCCGTTACCAGGACGACAGTGCGCAACTGTGTTTTGTACGTGCGTGCGTTGGTGTCGGGGAAGGACTGGAGTAAAAGGTCACGTGGTGTCTATAATCACCGCCCCTGTCACAGTGTTGTGACGTCCCCCTCCCACCACCCCCACCCCGTTTGTGCAGCCCTGACGTTGACATGTCGGATGTTTATGGCGCACTGTTGAGGCTCGCGGCCCTATCATTGGTTGACCCCAGTAATTGCAGATCCTCGGCTATCCAGCACTCGGCATCTCCTCGGATCGCGGGGCCTCATTATCGGGTATCGTGAGCAATCTGCGGGGATCAATGGCGCGACTACGATTACTGTCGCAATAGAAAAAGAGAAACGGGAATCTCACTTACTTGGTGTTAGTTTCAACATTTTTAACGCAATTTTCTTTGGTAAAATTGCGTCTATAGACTCTATAGATCTATTCGAAATGCCTTTCAAGCTTGATCCTACAACTCCCCCTGCACCATACCAGATAGAGGGTTTGGGTCATCTGCAAATGTGTTAAGGATGTCCCATGGATGTGCAACGCTCCCCCCCCCCCTCAAAAAAAAATACCGAAAAGGTTTACAGGATTTCCTGGAAAACATTTTTAAAATCCGAAAAAATATCAATATTTTGTCAATTTTTCTCCAACCATAACATATATCGGGTTGAAATAAACGCCAAACGATAGTTTATAATATTTTGAACAATGTTGGAGAATGAATTTTTTGTAAGTACTTTTTTCTTTAGACTCCCGTAATTTTAGAAGCAATTTTTTAAAGCAATTGTTTTGTTTAGTTTAAAAATTATTGGTTTGCAGCGGTTCGGTAGTCCAGCTCGCTACAACTTAGACCACCGCACCCAACGGACTATAAATGCTGAACTATAAAACTATAAATAAGGGACTACAAATACAGAACTATAAATACAGGACTATAAACACAGGACTATAAACACTGGACTATCAGTGCAGGACTATAATTAGTGAACTATCAATATAGGACTATAAATAGTGGACTATAAATGCAGGACTATAAATACATGACTATTATATAGGACTATAAAAGCAGGTCTATAATTACAGGACATTAAAAACCAGACTATAAATACTGGACAATAAAGGGGCCGTCCATAAAGTACGGCACGCTATTTTTGACAATTTTTAACTCCCCCCCTGTCACAAACTGTCACAAATCTCGCCCCCCC
>MUZC01000037.1:387021-397144 GCA_002072015.1 Radix auricularia | reverse complement strand
GCCCCCCCCCCCCCCAAAGTACGTCACACTTTCGTAGGAAAAAAAATCTATGAACAAAATAATTTAAATTTAACATAAAACACCTTGACGTCACACATGGCAGGACAGCCCCCTGTCACAGACTGTCACACTTTCTTACGCCCCCCCCCTGCCCCCCTCCTGGGGCGTAGCGTGCTTTATGGACGCTCCCAAATACACAATTACAAAATAGTAACTATAAATACTGAACGCTTAATACGGGACTATTTATACATGAATATAAATACATGACTGTAAGTGACCGTCTATAAAGTAAGTCACGCTATTTTTGACAATTTTTAACTCCCCCTCCCCCCTGTCACAAACTGTCACAAATCTTGCCCCCCCCCCCATAAAGTACATCACACTTTCGTACAAAAATATATTTTTTATTAACAAAATAATGTTAAAGTTTAACATAAAACACCGTGACGTCACACATGGCCGGACACCCCCTTCCTGCCTGTCACAAACTGTCACACTTTCTTACACCCCCTCCCCCGTCTGGAGCGTAATGTACTTATGGACGGCCCCTAGGACTATAAATACATGATTATAATATGGGGACTAAATAAAGGACTATAAATACATGATTATAATATGGGGACTAAATAAAGGACTATAAATACATGGCTATAAATACAGAACTTAAAATATCTACAGAAGTTTTAAAAATACATCGTTTATACATGCTTTATTTCCTATTTAAGATAGAATATAGACCCAAATAACTACAAAGTATGGGTTATTAAAAAATTTGACCCGCGAGCGAAGCAGTGCTACGGCACGATGACACGGCGAGGGGTTTAATGAATAAATGAATGCCTCTAGGCGATGGAGTAATGAGACGATCATTTGCGCGTCAATATTTTTCCCATGCTCATGAAGATATTATGATTTTTATAAGTCTCCTTAATTGTTATTATTAAATTATTAATTATTTTTTTTAGCTTTAAAAGGCCATGCACTCTGGATTTTAACATAACACAAAGTTGTTGCAGTGAAAATTTTCCGAGAGCATTTTATTTTCATTCAACTAATAGTCGATACAATTCCTTAAAAGATATCGATTTTCTTTGGGATTGAAAAAAATGTCAATTATAGTTTTCCAATATCGGGTTTTCAAATTTCGCTAATAATTAGTTTTCTACCAAGGAAGTGAAATATTAAATGAGATCAGAGGCGTGACTACGGTTGGTGTCACCCAGTCAGTGATATTTCAGTTCTAAAAATAATTTCAATTCTTATTTTTATTCTATTCGCTGTAACTAATTTCTATTCTTATTCTTATTCAAGTTCTGAAATAATTTCAATTCTTATTCTCGTTAACGTAAATATCACTGCACCCAGTAAGGTAGCTCATGGTGACATCCCCTCACGACTTACCCCATAGACCCCCCCCCCCGAGTCTGCCAGTGACAAATGATGGGAAAATACAGAATGCTACACTTTGGTGTCCCCTTTTGTGATGGTGTCACCCGATGTTGTCGGCACCACCCGCGCCCGCTAGTGACGCCACTGAATGAGATCCAACACTTTTACAACACAAGTTTTACAGATGCAACTGTGTGGCACAATCATCGAAACGGGAAAAAAAACAGTTTTGCAATATTGCCTGTTTTTGTGTGTGTTTGTCCGTGTGTGCTTGTGTGTGTGTGTGTGTTTTGGTATGTGCACGTGTCTCTTTTTATGTGTCTGTGTGTGTGCGTGTGTCAATGTTCCCTTTAATCTTTGCGGCCTCCCAGGTATCTCACCGACGCCGCGCAGCAGTTTTAATTATAGCGCCGCAAATTTTGTAATTTATTCACTTATTGCAGAAGAACGGATACAGTGCTACTGTGCACAGAAGTTTCATTCGGCTTGCAAGGAAGCTTAGAGGGAACATTTGTGTGTGTATGTTTGTGTTTGTGAAACCAAACTTCGTATATAATCATTAGATAATGTACGTAGGTTTCTGTCAACTTTTGTTGTACTCTTCTGTGTAGAACGGGCGTCTGTAACTGATAGGATAATTACCGGAAGTAATACTTTGCTATTTTTCCGTTTTCCCCAAAAAATGCGTAAGAATCTGATAATTATGTTCCATATTCTCATAAAGCAGAATAAACAATACAAGAAATTGTCTGATCCCTTGCAAAAATTGATCTACACCAGGTGTCGCCGTCTCTCTTATCTTATCTAAGATGTATGGACCCTCCTTCTATGCAGAAGATAATTGCGTCCACAGACCATGAGAGATGATCTGTTGGCAAGTGATGCAGCGTTCGCAGGCCACGGCTATAAGGGTTCCACGCATTACCCAGCCGCCTAGCTAGTGTTAGGTTCCCACGCGGAGCTGGGTGACTCAGGTCTCAAGAACAAATCCTTGCCTTCGCATGGATTAAAACTCGTGACCATCGGTACACCAGTCGAGCGCGCTTGCAACTCGACAACCGTGTCTCTAATGTGCATGTTGAAAATGGCTTCAAAATAGTTTCACCTAGTTATTTACCTCATAATTCTTTTTTACGGTTCGATAATAATCCTTTTAAAAAAATATCTGAATGTATTTTGAAAATCTGTAGGAACATTTTTTCTGTTGTAACAATGAAGCAAAGAAAAGTCTGACCAAAACCAATCATATAGCATCACACTTTTTCATTGTTATATTTAAGTTTTACTCACACTTTATAGTTTGACGATGAAGCGAACAAATGTAGGGCGTCAAGGTATGAGAATCACTGTGAGTAGTTGTTGTGACATAATTGTGAGCTCTGGTCAAGTAGTGACTGGAGAAGAGTTCACAAAAAAACATAACAACGAGAATGGTAGTCACGCATGTAGTTAGTAAGGAAGACAGTCGGGCTATGTAGTATCGTGATAGAGTACCTAGGCATTCTAGGACACCATCGAGGTATGCTAGGACACCATCGAGGTATGTTAGGACACCATCGAGGTATGCTAGGACACCATCGAGGTATGCTAGGACACCATCGAGGTATGCTAGAATTTTTTTGAGCGGAATCGTGAGATTATGCTCGTATGACGAATGCGTAAGTGACATTGTAGAAATATACCTTTGGTTGCATGAAGCAGTGGCTGTATGTGCATTGATGTAGTGACTGTAATGGTATTGCTGTAGTGACTGTAATGGTATTGCTGACATATTAAAGGCCATGAATTATATATTAACAAGAGTCGAGACTTCGTCTTCTTTTTATCCAGAACCCAGTCCGCGACATCGTGGTCACGACATGTTTCCTTACTCCATCATTAGACGGGACATTACTAGTAGATCTGAAGCCTGAATGTGCAACTTGAGTCAACGTAAAGCTCCCGGTCTCGGCAAAGTGCAGACAGTCCTGCCCTAATTGAATGGGACAAACAAATAAAACGGTGGTTATTTTTAGAAAACAAAATTATTTAAAAGGACGGGTCGGTCACAGACAGGGATTATTACAGCTAAAGGCAACAAAATATTTCACTCTCATGAAATCTGGAGTTGAATTTTGGTGGTGGGAGGGGATGAAGGGGAGGGGTAAACACTACTCACATATTTAAGTTTTCAACACATCAACGGGTGTCTCTTTCTCTTCAAAATTTGACGGGGCGCCACCCCCTCCTCCCCCCACACAAATCCACCCTTCCCATTGCCAACGCCAAGCACCCCACCTCACATACCCCCGCCATGACATTCCCTATCTCGCACCATTCCGAGACTTGTGTGTCTCTGCTCGGCCAACCAATGACAGGCCGGGATGCACACGGCAGCCGGCCAAGAGCCGCCCTCATCACCGGCTCGAGACAGGAAGCGACAAGTTCCTCACCATAGGTTCTCGGCCACGGAGAAAACACTGAGCCCTCCCCCCTCTGTTTCTCCTCGTTCTCTCAAGTTGGCCCACCATGCTCGTGAAATCGTTGTTTTGGGTGGGTTTGAAGAAGGTATTCAACTCACTGGAAGAACACACCCATTGTTCCGTGCTCCATTCTTTGTCTCAAGGATTACTTAAAAAAAAAAAACAACAACACTAAAATAATATTGTTCTCTCTTTGTTCCCACTTGAATGTTACGGATGATTGACGTCATACTTACATATTGATTACATGGTGGTGAACCAAAATGGCTACCCACATGGTTTTATATTTTGAGAAATAAATATTAAAAAAAACAAAAGAATATAGTGAAGTCCAACAGTAGGCAGATTTTTATTTCCCACTTTTCTGTGATGCAGATGTGGTTGAACGAGACCAACGCGAGGGCTTAAACCGCCGCGAAATCTGAGAGACACTTGACCAACGCCACTTCGATCGACTACAAAATCAACTTCAAGGTATGTACAATTTTTCACGATTTACCTAGAAACGTTCTAATTATTTTATGTTTTTAATGCCATTATGTATTGCGATCTACTGTCCTCGTTTGTAGTGCCAGCACGATTCTATTAGACAAAAAATGTATGACGTCAAAACATTGAATAACATAACTTCTATATCCTCAAATCCTATAGATCTGATGTAGAACTTAAGGAGAGTATTTTTCAAACCACTGACCGAGATATTCAACGAGATATCTTACCCGGGTTGGATTGAACGCAAAGCCAGTTTCTGAACTTAACATACACCATACGCTGGAGTTTTGGGGAAAAGTCCTAATTTGAAAAAAAAAATCATTATGAACCCATCCGGCGCTTCTTGAAATTTCTTCATTTAGATGATTAATGCGTCTGTATTTAAAAGAAGCAACAACAACAAATGGTCACAACGGGATTTTTACATTTTGCAAAACGTCACAACCGATGGTTGATAGACTTCTAGTTACGTCATATCCTGCGTTTCGAAACTGATCAACGAAATTTAAATATTGAAAGTAGTTTTTGTTTCAAATTTAAATATTTAATAATAATTATATTGTTTCATGTTTGGAAGGACAAAGTCTATTTAAATGTATGTTCTTTTATTTATTTATTTTTTTTTTTAATCTTTCTATTTCAATTAGAATTACTGAACACATGGTCGGTGTAGGAATATAGATATTTTTTGCATAGCTAAATTTGTTTTTTTAATGATTTTTTACAAATGAAAACAATTAGCCTACTATATATTTTAAAAAAAATAATTCTATGATTTTAGTTTTTTCTACAGCTATTATTATTATTATTATTATTATTATTATTATTATTATTATTTTTATTATTATTATTAATTTTTTGGGGTTTGGTAAGCCAAGTTAAAACCATTAAAAATCTAAATAATATTCCCATGAACATCTTTCATTAGTATAAAAAAAAACTATGCGTTCCACATCAGGTGTTCTCCTTTAAACGAGACGACCTTTGATTTTAGACCAATAACCTCTTCAGATGCTGAAAAAAACACCCAGATGGATATTAAATATTACTTACACTTCCATAGATTATGTCAGTGTTTGATTTAAAATATCTTGTTTGGGGGTAATTAGAAATATCTTTTTTTGGTTCAAATGGATCCTATGCCTATAGTTATTATAGTACTCAGATGTGCCTTAGCCACACACAGACATTTTATGTGGATTTATCGAAGGGAAATAATTAATCGTAATAACAAGTGGTTGTAGGCAAGTGTGGCTGGTCGAGTGTGTGGTTGGTGGAGTGTGTCGTTGGTTGAGTGAGTGGTTGGTGGAGTGTGTGGTTGGTGGACTGTGTGGTTGGTGGAGTGAGTGGTTGGTGGAGTGTGTGGTTGGTGGAGTGTGTGGTTGGTGGAGTGTGTGGTTGGTGGAGTGAGTGGTTGGTGGAGTGTGTGGTTGGTGGAGTGAGTGGTTGGTGGAATGTGTGGTTGGTGGAGTGTGTGGTTGGTGGACTGTATGGTTGGTGGAGTGAGTTGTTGGTGGAGTGTGTGGTTGGTGGAGTGAGTGGTTGGTGGAGTGTGTGGTTGGTGGAGTGTGTGGTTGGTGGAATGTGTGGTTGAAAGGTTTGTTTGGTGGAGTGTGTGGTTGGTGGAGTGTGTGATTGGTGGAATTTGTGGTTGAAAGGTTTGTTTGGTGGAGTGTGTGATTGGTGGAGTGTGAGGTTGGTGGAGTGTGTTTGGAAAGTTACTTTGGTACACCTGTAGATGATAGTACACCTGTAGATGGTAGTACACCTGTAGATGATAGTACACCTGTAGATGGTAGTACACCTG
Organism: Radix auricularia; assembly: GCA_002072015.1. Classification (NCBI taxonomy): domain Eukaryota; kingdom Metazoa; phylum Mollusca; class Gastropoda; family Lymnaeidae; genus Radix; species Radix auricularia. The sequence goes on along the minus strand of MUZC01000037.1, from coordinate 390,991 downwards.
TAGATGGTACACCTGTAAATGGTACACCTGTAGATGGTACACCTGTCGATGGTATACCTGTAGATGGTACACCTGTAGATGGTATACCTGTAGATGGTACACCTGTAGACGGTTCACCTGTAGATGGCATATCTGTAAATATATCTATTTCTTGTTTATTTATTTATTGTAATGTAAACCAGCAATTTAAGTCTGTCCACACACTCACGTCTCCTATCAAACACATCACAATACATTGCATTTTTTAAAAAGTCCTTTATAGTAACTTGTAGTGTCTGAGCCTTGCGTGCCGAGAAAACTTTGGATCGATTTTTAACCCATTTCCTCGTAAGCTAGCGAGCTGAAATTTTGCAGGCAGACTTGTGCCGATAATAAAAAGGATGTATCAAAATTTCAGATCGATCGATTATACTGTACGTGAATTATTGAATTTTTAGCGCATTTTCGAGATGTCGAAATCGCTATTGCCCCCGTTTTGTCCGTCCGTCTGTCATCACCTTTGATCACAGCATCCATAAGTCCTAGACCCATGATGTATATATGTTTTTTGTATGCCCTGACCTGCCATTTGTGCATCAACACTCAGTTACTCGATCCGTTAAAAAACCCCGTTAAAACTACCAAAAAATATTTCGAATCGAGAGGTAACACTAGCGCAGGGAACGGCCGCCATTGCCGGAAGTCGAATGCATAATCCTTCAAGCATTGAAGAGTGGTGCGAAAGGGTGCAAAAGAATTATTTATTTTTTTTAGTTGACGTCATTAGAATATGTGTAAAAGTTTAGAGAGTTTTACGTCATCATTTGTGGTGACTTGTAGTTAGATTAAAGAGAAAATATTTTTTTTTTAAAATGTAAAGAAATGACTTTTAAATAAAAAAAATCATGTTAAGCCTGGTCCCTATTGGAATTCAGGACGTGTTAGCGCATTTTCGTATTATGTATCAGTACTTATGTTAGATATCAGCATTATGTAGTTATCAGTAATTGTGTTTAGATTTTAGACATATTTTTATGAATTTTCTTGTGTAATGAATATACCTGACTTTTTTTTAAATTTAAAAGTCATTTCTTTACATTTTAAAAAATTTAATTTTCTCATTAATCTAACTACAAGTGTTGATGCACAAATGGCAGGTCAGGACATACAAAAAACATATATACCTCATGGGTCTAGGACTTATGGATGCTGAGATCAAAGGTGATGACGGACGGACGGACAAAACGGGTGCAATAGCGCATTCGACTTCTCGAAAATGCGCTAAAAATGTCAGGTATATTCATTACACAAGAAAATTCATAAAAATATGTCTAAAATAGGTACTGATACATAATACGAAAATGCGCTAACACGTCCTGAATTCCAATAGGTACCAGGCTTAACATGATTTTTTAAATTATTTTATTAATCTCTATGTATCATGTTAAGTTTTGAGATAGAGTGTCGTGGTGCATATTATGTTCAAAAACCTTTCATGACGCGCAATAAGGTGCGCATTACATTGACAATAGTTTATTAAAAATATACTCACGATCGGTGCGCATTATATTAAACACGTTTACGAGACATGACTAGAATTTTGGATTTTCGGATTGTTTTGCCCTGCGTATTGTAATGAACATCCTTATAGTTATGTCTCGTAGATATAGTAATAAAAAATATTCTTTACGGATTTTTAAAAAATTATTACTTATTTTTTGTGATTGTTTATATTAACTATCACAATACGCCACTAAAAATAAAAAATAAATTAAACCTCATTTCGATCATATCATTTACATACATATGATTTTTGCGATTAGATCAAATTTTTTCCCCAATATCCCCACTGTAAGACCAATTGAATGCCTTAGTCCCTCCCTGCATTAAGTCCAGTTTATTTTTGTATTATTATCTTTTGCCCTTGGGCCGACATTTTAAGTCTTATTTGTTTCCCATGTCCCTACATAAATCCAATTTGTTGCCCATCTCCATATATCAGTCATGTTTGTTGTCCGTGCCCATACATTAAGACCCTTGTTTCCCATTTCCCCAAATTAAGTCTAATTTTGTTGCCCATCTCTTAAGTAAGCCCATTTTAAAAATTATGTCTGTAATTAAGGATGTATTCCCCCCCCCCCACATACCTAATCCTTTTTTTTGTCCCAACAAGCAGATATGTCTTTCACACTGACATAATGTCACACATATACTTTTCTCTCTCTTCCACATAGTCCCTGACCACAGTGTCCGCTGATGACCGCCGAGTGACCAGAGACGACAGCCTTTGTGACCTCCCACACCACCACCATCAATATTTTATTGAGATATCGCATCTGGTCTATGATCATTTCTTTATTTAATTCCAACTCGACCTTTGCCCTTTGAACACAACAACTCACGAGTCCAAGTATGTAATCGAGTCTTCACATCGACGATGCCAGGTATCGGCTTGTAATCACCACGGATCACTTGAGTCAGTAGCGTCATTGAACGTCGATATTCTCAATACATCTGAAAGTTCCTTTTCGTGCACGATATTCTTATCGACGCTAGAATCTTGAAACATCGGATTGTGGAACTGCTTCCAAAATGTGTAGATTTACAGCAATGATATAATGAATGTGGATGTTGAAGAGAAATTAAAAGATGTAAAGTTTTAAACAAAAGAGGACGAACTATAATCTCTACATGCGAACGTTTTGAGGTCTAGAAATCTTGTTTTGATACTAGTTTTTGAGCACATATCGATTCCAGGCGTTCAAGTTTGACTACGACCACCCACCCCCACTCGTCCCAGCATGGCGTTCAACCCTTACCTGTACGGCCACCCCACAGATACCTTCTCCCTGAGCTCACTGCTGGGCCCCCACGCCTACCTGTTGGGGATGGGCCCCCTCATCCACGAGCACTATCGGGAGTTCGGGCCCCCATCGTTGCTGACGTCCACCGACCTGCCCAAGCTGCAGCAGACGTTGAGCCGGTCCGTATCGTCCCACAACCAGGCGAGACCCACTTTCCGCGGCCTTGACATCGAGGACGACGGGGTGAAGGACGACCCGAAGGTTGACCTCGAAGGCAGGGAATTGTGGGAGAAATTTTATGAGCTGGAATCCGAGATGGTCATCACAAAGTCCGGCAGGTAAGATCTCAACCCATTTTTTTCAATATTAAAACACAATCTTTCTTTGTACTTAATGATAACGCCGTCTTTTGGCCAACACGTGACTTTTTATTGAGCAACCACCGGTACTTTGCGCCAGATATTTTCCAACATCTTTAGAATGAAGACAGTCTTTCACCATTATAAAACTTTCATAACTGCGTGTGTCAATATAAAGAACAAACTGATTTGGGTGTGTGTGTGGGGGGGGGGGGAGTTATACTGCTTTGTGAAAAACGGAAACTATCAATTGTTGTGGGAGTTGTTGGCCTTTGTCTCATTTCATCTCGTCATCATAACGAAACCTATTTTTAACATCACATTCAAATCAGCATCAAAAGAAAACTCCAAGATCTAAGGAGTGTCAGGCAAGAGAGAGTGTCTTAGTATTGTTATAGATTAGCGCCTCAAGTAACAAGATCTAAGGAGTGTCAGGCAAGAGAGAGTGTCTTAGTATTGTTATAGATTAGCGCCTCAAGTAACAAGATCTAAAGAATATGATGCAAGGGAAAGTGCCTAAATATTGTTGGAGATTTTGCGCCTCTAGTAAAAAGATCTAACTATTTCAGGAAAACTAACTTACTTTGAAAGGGCAGTAGAGCTCGTCCTGCGTCGCCAGTTAGTAACTTCTCTTCTCTGTTTGTTAAGTGCTGGACGCAACCTCATTTAGTTTCACGTATGATGACTTTGTCCTGATTGGCCTGTTAGTTTGGAAAGAAAGATCGTCAGAATTTAGTTGAAGACCAGATCACTATAATTACCTTAAAATAAAAATTAACAGTGATGTTTTTCAACACTCGACTTAAAAATGAACATTATTTCTTGACG
>MUZC01000037.1:364309-380963 GCA_002072015.1 Radix auricularia | reverse complement strand
AATTTAAAATCCCTGAGCGTTTACTTTCAATACGAATTTCCTTAATGACAGTTTATAATGAAATCGATCCAAAACACTCACTTGTATTAAGTAAGCACCTAAGAGAAATACCTCTTCCTCCTAACAAATATTTACAATTGTTTTTTATGATAAATCACTCGTTGAATGCTTCAAAAGCGGTTCCGTGTTAATTTTTCTTTAAGAAATTTTTATTCTCTGTAATTTTGACTTGTTATAAGCCAGTATAAAATTTGCCTCCATCCGATTATATACATAGATGTATAAAAGCTTATATTAAAATGTAAAATTGATATTTACTCTATAATTAAATAATTTCTTCACATTTATTTCTATAGCTATTTAACAGTGACTAAGGAAAATTCGTTCGAACCATTTTCGAATGATTTTATTATTGTAAAATTCAATTAAAATGTTTAGAAAGGTTCCATTTCCTTTACAAATAAATATGCGCCAATTAGCCTCAATCTTACCCAATTACATATTGTAACTATAAATAATGCAATTTCAACAGCGACTATACGTTCTTTTCACAGTTTATTTTCCATTGTGGCAATTCATGCGAGTAATCATCCAATTAATGCGCAAGGGCTCATTTCTTCTAAAATCAAACATAAAGTAAAAACCATCTCTGAAAAAATCATTGGAGATTGTTCTTCTCATTAACAGTTTTTTAAGTCACATTCAATGACTTCCCGTTATCTTTTATTCAAGCACCCATGCAGATCGCATCGGCAGAAACTTGTCTTCATAAAATTAACGGAATTTTTCATAATCCAGTGCATAATTTTAACTATACATAAAAGATTACGTGGTAACGTTTTTTCAATATTTAATTTCACTTTATCAATCTATGAAATAAATCGTTATTTCACAACTAATACAAACACACAGTCACACGAACACACATACGCACATACACACATACACATAAACACACTCGCACACATGCATATTCACACACTCGGATTATAATCAAGATAATAAGTAGCATCAAATAAATTAATATAATAAAAGCTTCATGACGCCACTTAATTGCTTTTTTTTAAGGCGCGCAAAACCACACCCTCTGTTAATCTCAAACCCAAAATCATTATGATTTTACGTCTATATTTTCAATTTTAAAAAAGTTATCAAGAGTTGCGTGGTATAGGGGCTTCACACACACTGACGGACGGAAATGCGCTTTAGCGCATTATATAATAGATATGTAAGTAACCAAAAATATAAATTATTAATAAATTGGAATAAAAAAAATATTAGAAATATTTTCTTACATTTCAATCAAATTTTAATCGATCAAATAAATTTCAATCGATTAAAAAATTAATTATTAATCTATTAATTAATATTTAACTTCCACAGCCCTAGTTTATGTATTTAATTTTTTTAGCAAGGGAATTAGATATATCGATTCAAATACATTTAGGTTTACTTCATCAAAAAAAAGTTCTAAAAAACATATTTCAAAACTATATTCTTCCACATATAACCATTCCACAATTCCATATAGATTTTATGTTCTATTTTTATAATTCTACCTCACATCTAGGCAACATGTGGAGTTGAACATTTGTGACATTGAATTCTCTGTAATGGGAGTCAACTGTTTTTTGTATCTTTAGTTGGAGACAAGTTTAACCAGCCCCCCCCCCTACCCGCCACATACACAAACATTCTCACTACCGCCGGGGTCTCACATCTACCCGCTTGTCTCTGTGTCAAGGACGCTTGGCGCCCCTGGGTGTGAGGATGCCCACATCCGCGTCATGATGGGTCAACACTGACCAATTTATAGCTCGTGAGCTCAATCCGTTAGGGGGGGGGGGCACAAATAGTCGCAGGACGTATATGCGTCGGAGCTAAGACCACCGTCACTGCCCCCCCCCCACCCGACGTGGTGCTTACGCAAATTTGACGTCCCCGGGTGCTGCAATATTTCAACGCCCCGGGCGTCCCATAAATGACACAAACCTAAGTAGTTCACGAAAAGGGAGATAAATGAGAACATAAATCAAAATTAAAAATTAGTGTTTAAAGACTTATCGCCTGGTCTCCTCTCCTTGCCTCTCCCACCACTCCCGCCCTACCCTTCAGTTTCCCTCCCTTCCTCTACTCCCATCCTGCCCCTCAGTTTCCCTCACTTCCACTACTCCCGCCCTACCCTTCAGTTTCCCTCCCTTCCACTACTCCCATCCTACCCCTCAGTTTCCCTCCCTTCCACTACTCCCGCCCTACCCTTCAGTTTCCCTCCCTTCCACTACTCCCGCCCTACCCCTCAGTTTCCCTCCCTTCCACTACTCCCATCCTACCCCTCAGTTTCCCTCCATTCCACTACTCCCGCCCTACCCCACAGTTTCCCTCCCTTCCACTACTCCCATCCTACCCCACAGTTTCCCTCCATTCCACTACTCCCGCCCTACCCCTCAGTTTCCCTCCATTCCACTACTCCCGCCCTACCCCTCAGTTTCCCTCCCTTCCACTACTCCCATCCTACCCCTCAGTTTCCCTCCATTCCACTTCTCCCGCCCTACCCCACAGTTTCCCTCCCTTCCACTGCTCCCATCCTACCCCTCACTTTCCCTCCCTTCCACTACCCCTCTCCAGCTCACTGAAACCAACACTAACAGAGTATTTACTTGTTTGAAATAGTTGGTGTCAGATGTCTGGCTGTTATTTACTCGTATCATCCTCACGTCTGAAGCTTTTTGTTTTTTCCGAGTATGTTTCTAGTGATTAAAAGTTTTTTTTTTTTACAAAATAATGTAATACTATCCATTCGTTTTGAAAGGGAGTTGACAGTTTTAAGCCCTGGAAGGTCGACGCGGTTTTCAAGCCATGTAGGAGAACCTCGCGCAGGAGCAGACGTGATATTCGGGTCTTCATGAGAATACGCGTGTCTTAGAACCCCTTTTATTTAGAGAACGTCACTTTTAATGCCTAGCCCAGAGAAAGTGCCCATTGTTTCCTGTGTCCTCTCTTAAGCCCAGTCCGTGTCGACGAGTAATGAACTCATCAGCTGTTGTCGAGCCAGCCCTCGCCACTGTCCTCGCTCGTTTGCGGTAATTAAAAAAATCTTTCTCGGCGTATGTCATCCCCCCACCCCCCAATCCCACTACTAATGTGTATAACGCTCTTGCCCCGCGAGCATCAATGTATTGTTGTATCAGTGGGCACTCGCGAGCCAGCCCTCGGGCGACTGTCGGGGCCTCGTCCCGAAGATTACCGACGACAGCGAGGCGTTTGTCGCCGTGACGGTCAGAATGAGGGCCTGACACTGATTGGTGATACCGATACGGTAACAATTAGATAGTGGCAGGGGCGGATCTTGAGAAACAAGCCCTGGGCCGGGGGAGAGGACGGTGTTGGGCACGGAAGATTAAAACATTTTTATGAACGCTAGCATCTTGTAATAACAACACATATATTCATACGTTTCTATCTCCAATAGGTGACAATACATTATTTTGGCGAGATCGGTTAAGTCGCGGTATTTCCATGGCTCCCAAATTTTGTGACGAAACACAGTAAATTCGTTTTGCTTTGCAAGCAATAAGGAAGAAAAACCTTTTTGTTTACGTATGTACGTCTAAATAAATAATAATAATACGAAGGGAAAGTATATAACACAAATATAAATTATTAATAAATTGGGAAAAAATATAAATATTTTCTTAAATTTTAATCGAATTTTTATCGATCAAATCAATACATCCACCATATTCACTTACATCTCCAATAGCCATACATCCTATATGTACGCTTACATCTCCAATAGCCATACTTCAACCATATTCGCTTACAACTCCAATAGCCTTACATCAACCATATTCGCTTACAACTCCAATAGCCTTACATCAACCATATTCGCTTACATCTCCAATAACCATACATCCTATATGTACGCTTACATCTCCAATAGCCATACTTCAACCATATTCGCTTACAACTCCAATAGCCTTACATCAACCATATTCGCTTACATCTCCAATAGCCATACATCCTATATGTATGCTTCTATCTAAAACAAAAATACTTGTGAATAAATTTCACAGAAAGCCAAAGAAAAATCCAAGAAGGATATCAATGATATGGCACGGGTTCAAAACAGCGACTGTCAAAACAGCGGCCGTCAAAACAGCGACTTCAAAACAGCGACTGTGTCAAAACAGCGACCGTCAAAACAGCGACTTCAAAACAGCGACTGTGTCAAAACAGCGACCGTCATAACGGCGGCTGTGTCATAACAGCGACTTCACTGCAAAGCTATTCTGGTCCAATCTTAAACCTAACATAGTGGTTATAAACTTTCTGACACATAGACCCCTTTTCATTGTCTAAACTTATCCTAGGACCCCGAGTGAAAAAACTACATAAATGCATAGAAAAAAAAACACACTAAAAATAGCAACATTTTGATGAAGTATTTAATGAAAATTATATATTTTGATTTAAATAAAATTTAAAATCAATTAATGACGTAGATTAGCTTATGCTTAATACATATGCACTTATTCATATACAAACAGCTGGTAAGTGAAATCAAATTGTATCAACAAAGAATCGAAAATAACATTTAATTTGTCTTAGCTCCATAATATATAAGTGAATTAAAAGTAAGATTTAAAACAGAAAAGTTGAAGGTTACTTAAATTATGTGACATTTATCTCATTTTGATAAAGTATTTATTGAAATTAAAAGTTTTGTATAAAATAAAATTTAAATCAATTCACTTTGGCTACGTATAAACTCACTGGTATACACTCATTTATTCAAATACAAAAAAAAAAAAAACCTGGTCAGGGAAAATAAAATTATATTAACAAAGAATTAATAACATTGTCTTAGCTACATAATGCATAAATGTTTTAAAAAGAACATCAACAGCCTGTTGTTTGCGAGCATGCCTATATACCTGATATCCGTGTCAACGTCCAGCTAAGCACACCCGATCCGATGTAATCGGACAATAATAAGGTCACGTGGTCAGGTAAAGGTACGTAGATTCACTCTACCCCCAGTCATTTTATTTACATTTCCCATAAATCTCGCCAGCAAACGTTGACCTGTGGTCGTCGCTTAGTCTAGCCCTCGTAACATGTCATGATGTAACATGGGCCAGCCAACGAACAGTCCCTGGTCTCGGTAGACTTCAATCGATTTCTCCACCCCGATCAAAGTTGCGATGTAATAGGACAATAAAAATGCCACGTGGTCAGATAGTCCTTTGTAAAGGTACCTAAATTCATTCTGCCTCTCATTCCATTATTTACCTTTCCCATAACACTCACCACAACCTTAGGTATACATTACACTATAACATAAAGGTCTATCTTCCCTCCACTGCTATAACAAACATAATCAGAAAGGACCACATTTATTATTGGATTTTTTAAAATATTTTTTTCCACTGGTTTTACGCTTTTCATCGTAAAATCAAAATCAATTAATGAAATATTAAAAAAAACAATTTGTTTTATATTATCCCATCTCTACAAAAAAAACCTGCATTATCACAAGCAAAAGAAAAAAGTCGCTATTTTGATACAGTCACTATTTTGATACAGTCGCTGCTTTGATGCGGTCGCTATTTTGACGGTCGCTGTTTTGACCGTCGCTGTTTTTGACACAGTCGCTGTTTTGAAGTCGCTGTTTTGACGGTCGCTGTTTTGACAGTCGCTGTTTTTCCCGGATGCGCAATGATATTATCATTGTACCGAAGAGTGACCTATGTAGTAAAATGAAGAAGCGAATAGCCCGAGTAAACTATGAATTAACCAGCAGCCAGTGTTTCACTGTTGTTAGTAAATAAGCAACAACAATCAAATTTTATATATAAATATATACAGTCTAACCTCTCATAACACGATTAATTCGTTCCAGCGTCTTCTTACTCGTTAAGCGAAACTCGTTATACGAAACATGTTTTCCCATAAAAATCAATATAAATTACGATAATCCATTCAATAATGAAAAATAATAATCATTTTAAAAAAATAAAAAAAAAATATTAACCTTTATTCAGATAAAATTGCATTTGAATTGTTAAAGAGTGAAACAGCTAGAACACAATTTAGATTTGAAACAAACAAAAAACAACGTAAAATGAAATATTAATTTTTGACAAATAGTTATTGTCTGTTAAGACATCTGTTTTTGCAGACGCTTCAAAAATTGACGAAAATATGTTGAAACCGTTTCCTAGACTTTCTCGACACTCCATTTGACGTAGACATTCTTGACACTCCATTTTACGTAGACATTCTTGACACTCCATTTGACGTAGACAGGCCACGTCTATGTGGGTCCCAAACATTACCCAGCCACCTTTATTTCCCTAACTAGAGTTGGGTGCTGGGTGGACTCAAGGACGCCCTAAGCGTTGGAGTTGGACTGAAGGCATGAGATATGGTAGCGCTTGATACAGTTTGTACATAGGTGACAAGTGGACACTCAGAATAATAAAAATTGCTTTTAGTAAAAGGACTTGTGTTCATTTTACTGTACGCCAGTTGGTGTGAGCCTGGACCTGAACCCTAGACAACGATACCCGACACACGGGAAAATGTCCTTGCCTTCACATGGATTCCAACGCGTGACTATCGTTACGCCAGCTGAGCGCGCATGCCACTCGACCACCGTGGCCCTTCTTAATTGCTCTTTAGAATAGTGCAGATCATTGTTTGCCGATAGTAGTTAATCGCTAGAGTAGCAACCTTGTTCTCGTTGTTCATTGTTTTTAAATCCTTTATATTAACTTGTGCTATCGGAGCCGTTCTTGCCGAAAAAAACTTTGAATCAATTTTTAACCCATTTCCTCGTAAGCTAACGAGCTGAAATTCTGCAGGCAGACTCGTGCCGATGATAAAAAGTAGATATCAAAGTTTCAGATTAATCGAATGTACTGTAATTAAATTATTGAGCTTTTTATATTATTTTATTCATCTTTATGTATCACGTTATTTTTTTTAGATAGAGTGCCGTGGTGCGTATTCTGTTCAACAACCTTTCATGTCGCACTATCTTATTATTATCTTAGATATACAGACGCTCCTTCTATGCAGAAGATAATTGCGTCCACAGACCATGAGAGATGATCTGTTGGCAAGTGATGCAGCGGTCACAGGCCACGGCTATAGGGGTTCCACGCATTACCCCAACCGCCTAACTATTGTCTAGTTAGGTACCCATTCGGAGCTGGGTGACTCGGGGACTCCTCAGGCCCCGAGAACAAATCTTCACTTTCGTGTGGATTCGAACTCGTGACCATCAGTATGACAGTCGAGAGCGCTACCTCTCGACCACCACGTCCCACTATGAGGTGCGCATTACATTGACATTACTTTTTAAAAATATATTCACGATCGGTGCGCATTATATTAAACACGTTTTACCAGACATGGTTCTAAATCGAATTAGGTATTTTCGGATTGTTTTGCCCTGCGTATTATAATGAACATGCTTATAGTGGTGTCTCGTAGATAAAGGATATATAGTTTTAAAAAAACTTGGTTTTTTACGTTTTTTTTTTTTTAATTTCGTTTCATTTCAATAGTTTTTATTATTATTATTTTTTTAAAAAATGATTTATGATAGTCTTCTTGCTTTCCTTTTCCGAAGATAATGTAACACAGGTTATTATTTGTTGGACATAATTTTTCTTTTACGAATACTGTCTGAATAGAAAATTTGTAAAACTGGTTGATCACACGCGAAAACAATACACAAATAAACCGAGTGCTTAACACAGAATAATACATCAGGGCGGAAGGGCTCACTAAAGATTTTCCAGGAAAATTGAGTTTCCCTTTCTGCGTCACTCGTTATGCGAATCTTCGCTCGTTAAGGGTGCATTTAAAAAAAAAATTTTTTTTGCTCGTTGTGCAAAAGAAAATCCCGTTATGAGAGGTGCTCGTTATGAGAGGTTCCACTATATATATATGCGGAAATTAACGATTAATTTCTCGATTAATTATTAACACATTTCAAAGGTTAAATAATTTTTAACTATTAATTGACGCATCACTCAAATTATTTGAAATCAAAAATTAATTTTTAAAATAATAAAATTAATAGAGGTAAAAAATGTTTGTGACGTCTTGTCAGGCTTACTCATACCTTGTTGGTGACGTCTTGTCAGGCTCACTCATACCCTGTCAGTGACGTCTTGTCAGGCTCACTCATACCTTGTTGGTGACGTCTTGTCAGGCTTACTCATACCTTGTTGGTGACGTCTTGTCAGGCTTTCACTCATACCTTGTTTGTGACGTCTTGTCAGGCTCACTCATACCCTGTTTGTGACGTCTTGTCGGACTCACTCATACCTTGTTGGTGACGTCTTGTCAGGCTTTCACTCATACCTTGTTTGTGACGTCTTGTCAGGCTTTCACTCATACCCTGTTTGTGACGTCTTGTCTGGCTCACTCATACCTTGTTGGTGACGTCTTGTCAGGCTCACTCATACCCTGTCAGTGACGTCTTGTCAGGCTCACTCATACCTTGTTGGTGACGTCTTGTCAGGCTTACTCATACCTTGTTGGTGACGTCTTGTCAGGCTTTCACTCATACCCTGTTTGTGACGTCGTTTCAGGCTCACTCATACCCTGTTTGTGACGTCTTGTCGGACTCACTCATACCCTGTTTGTGACGTCGTTTCAGGCTCACTCATACCCTGTTTGTGATGTCTTGTCGGACTCACTCATACCCTGTTTGTGACGTCGTTTCAGGCTCACTCATACCCTGTTTGTGACGTCTTGTCAGACTCACTCATACCCTGTTTGTGACGTTTCGTCCGGCCCACTTACTTGCATGTTATCTATCTACTAGTCTTATAAGCCTGATTGCAGTCTAACCCACATTTTGTTCGAAGCAATATAAGTTTGACACACTGACCATTCACTGACCGCTCACTGACCGTTCACTGACGAAACTGTGGAACCATTATTTTAGTCTTAGAGGGTTCTAATGTTTCCATTGGAACATTCTCGGGCTTGCTAGACACTGTCGGCGCCCATCCCTCTCCAGGGAGTACTTTCTTAGCGTTAGTCCTTTCTCAAAATAATTTTATTGGGCTCGATCCCAGGCCCCTCAGCTGGTGAGGCGAGCACACTATTGACTTCGCTACCCAGCCGCCGGGGAAAGTTTTAACGGAACAATGTAACGCATTAAAGTGAAACTACCGGACGCAATCTCGCAGTTTCTTTCATTAGGAAAATTTTCACATGATCGGAAATCACCAACAAAGAAAATGAAACAAAGAAAAAACTAATACAAATAATAAATATAGAAAAAAAAACACTCCTAGGGAATCTATTGTTAAAAATCGGGTAATCGTCCATGAAGGCGGGTTCCATAGCCTCCCCCCCCCCTCCCACTACCCCCAATGTTCCACAACCCCTGACGTCATCAGTGTTTATTTTGTAATTAAATATAATGATTCCTTGACATTTGGGAGCGGAGAGTATGAAACCACGCATGCGGTTACGTCACGTCATTATGAAGGGAGGGATTGGGGCTTGAGAGTACATCGCATTCACATTGTTGACGATTGAGTGGTGGATGGATCTGCTGATTAAAGGGGAGAGGGCGCCAGTATTTACCGGCACCCCATGCGATAACCATCTCTTGTTCGTAATCAACTCTTTTTTTTTCCTCCGCCCTCCTTTTGTCATCGAGTAGAATCATTTCTCACGAGAGACTTCCATTAGCCGCTGCAGAATTTTTTTTTCTTTTGTTTAGGGTCAGTGTAAAAGTGTAATTAAATTAATGGATAAAAAAATGTTTAACCCGAGTTTCTCCGATAGTTTGATTCGTTTATTTTTGCAAAATTTCTGTATGTAATTTTTAATGACTTTATTTAAACAAAGGATACGATTGGTTAATGATGAGTGACGTCAACGGTCTATCCGTGCAATAAAAACTCGCCCCCAAAGATTTAATGAACAAAAATTGGAACCCATTGACCCCCCCCCCCCCCAAACCCTCGCTCAAACACTCACACACTTAACCTTTACACACACTCTCCTTTTTTGTGTGCGCGCGCCTTATTACAATTCATTGAAGTGGCTCTGACCCTAATTGTAGGTTTCTCTCCCCCACACACAACGCTTTGAACAGAGCCACGCAACGAGGAGCATCGTCAATGTCACGAGGCCACTGTCGAGAGAATACGAGTTGCAACTGTCCCCTGTCATCTCATGGCTGTTGATTGCATCCATGACGCCGAGCTGTGCCGAAGGACGCATGGCCGCTTTTCGTAAGAGGGGCGAGCAACGCTTCGATGCCCAGTAACGAAAGTTGCTCCCCCTTTCGGCCACCACCACTCGTCCCCAAGGTGTTGGCCTCGCCTCCCACACCTCGTGTACTTTTATAAGGGGGGGGGGAGGCGGTGAAGGGGGAGCGGGGTGTTCAGCATTAGATTTCAGTTTAACCGATTCTCAATAAAAGAAATAATAACCATAAAGGTTCCGATGCGGCCGTGTATGTAAATCCCTTAGACCGCCCCCAATCTCGAAATCATTAAAGGGATCCCCGGATGTGAAAAATGTTAAAGGGTGAACAGAAATGATGCGTCACGCGATTGATAGAAGGCCATACATGGGATGCAGCACTTGATGCCGAGCAGATAAAATATTTGCCTTAATGCGTTCACAATCTGGTAGTACATCACGACAACAATGCCGCCAATTGACTGGGGACGTTGGATCCGTTTCTGTAAGAACTTAGTTTCAAGGAAATTACTACATGCATTGAATAGCCCGAAAGTTAAGTTTATTGCCATTGACTAGCCCAAAAGTTAAGTTTATTGCCATTGACTAGTCCAGAAGTTAAGTTTATTGCCATTGACTAGCCCAAAAGTTAAGTTTATTGCTATTGACTAGCCCAAAAGTTAAGTTTATTGCCATTGACTAGTCCAGAAGTTAAGTTTATTGCCATTGACTAGCCCAAAAGTTAAGTTTATTGCCATTGACTAGCCCAAAAGTTAAGTTTATTGCCATTGACTAGCCCGAAAGTTATGTTTATTGCCATTGACTAGCCCGAAAGTTATGTTTATTGCCATTGACCAGCCCAAATGTTAATTTTATTGCCATTGACTAGTCCAGAAGTTAAGTTTATTGCCATTAGCCCAAAAGTTAAGTTTATTGCCATGAGCCCAAAAGTTAAGTTTATTACCATTAGCCCAAAAGTTAAGTTTATTGCCATTAGCCCAAAAGTTAAGTTTATTGCCATTAGCCCAAAAGTTAAGTTTATTGCCATTGACTAGTCCAAAAGTTAAGTTTATTGCCATTAGCCCAAAAGTTAAATTTATTGCCATTGACTAGTCCAAAAGTTAAGTTTATTGCCATTGACTAGTCCAAAAGTTAAGTTTATTGCCATTGACTAGTCCAAAAGTTAAGTTTATTGCCATTGACTAGCCCAAAAGTTAAGTTTATTTCCATTGACTAGTCCAAAAGTTAAGTTTATTGCCATTGACTAGCCCAAAAGTTAAGTTTATTGCCATTGACTAGCCCAAAAGTTAAGTTTATTGCCATTGACCAGCCCAAAAGTTAAGTTTATTGCCACTGACTTTCCCACAAGTTAAGTTAATATTGCCATTGACGTGCTCAAAAGTTGTCCATTGGCATCGTCTTTCCCAAAAGCTGAAACTCTTGGCCATGGGCTTTATAGAGATGAATTTATTGTCACATAATTTAAAAAGTGTGTATCTATTGACACTAACTACTGAAAAGATAAGACCCAGAAGCTGAAGACTAGCGATACGATACTGACTCGATGAGTCTCTGAATCAACAGAGAAGGGTTTATAAATAATTTGACGACATCAAAAGTAACAAGCTGGTGTTGTTTTGTCAATGAATCTGTCACAAGTTGGTGTTTGGTCAATGAATCTGTTACAAGCTGGTGTTGCTTTGTCAATGAATGTGTTACAAGTTGGTGTTGTTTTGTCAATGAATCTGTTTCAAGCTGGTGTTGTTTTGTCAATGAATCTGTTTCAAGCTGGTGTTGTTTTGTCAATGAATCTGTTTCAAGCTGGTATTGTTTTGTCAATGAATCTGTTTCAAGCTGGTATTGTTTTGTCAATGAATCTGTTTCAAGCTGGTTTTGTTTTGTCAATGAATCTGTTTCAAGCTGGTGTTGTTTTGTCAATGAATCTGTTTCAAGCTGGTGTTGTTTTGTCAATGAATGTGTTACAAGCTGGTGTTGTTTTGTCAATGAATCTGTCTCAAGCTGGTGTTTTTTTGTCAATGAATCTGTCACAATTTGATGCCGTTTCTTCGCTGAATGTTCTCCGAATCTCTTTAATCGCCTTGTGGTGTACCTACCATTCACGGAATGCCTACATTTTTTGAAGTGCTGTTAGTTCACCTTGATGCATAGGTCGACTGACGTGTCAGGGGCGACATGTCTTGGTGACATGCCTGGGTGACATGCCTGGGTGACATGCCTGGGTGACATGCCTGGGTGACATGCCTGGGTGACAGGCCTGGGTGACATGCCTGGGTGACATGCCTGGGTGACATGCCTGGGTGACATGCCTGGGTGACATGTCTGGGTGACATGTCTGGGTGACATGCCTGGGTGACATGCCTGGGTGACATGCCTGGGTGACATGCCTGGGTGACATGTCTGGGTGACATGCCTGGGTGACATGCCTGGGTGACATGTCTCGGTGACATGTCTCGGTGACATGCCTGGGTGACTTTCCTGTGACGCGAAAGGAAACTTTCTTAGCTTACCTTTATCTAAAGGTAAGGTTGGGGGAAGAGTTGGGGTTGAAAATAAAATTATTATCAACAGTGATTGAAAACATTTGTAAAGTTACCAGCCCTAAGAGTTTAATACCCCTACTCCCCGCATTAGAGCTTCGGACCCACAGGGTACGCGGAAAAGAGGTCGTCCAAAATACACTTGGCGGCGAGAATCGGAGGCAGATATCAAGAGAAGTGTTCATGATTGGAATATCCTGGAGAAGCTGGCACAGGATAAAGGCGCCTGGATGTCTCTCGTAGGTGGCATATGCCCTTGGAGAAATCGAAGACGCCGACGATGACCGGTGGATGACTCTTACGGGCAATAAGGCTCAACAACTCCCCGCATTAACTTGGAGGAATGAACGTATACGAGCTAGGTATGTGTACGGCATGGCGGTACATTTGGCTGCCCCGTTTTCTGGGGTCACCAGTGACAAGAACATGTTCATTGTCTGAATGAAACCACCATTGAAAAGCCTACTTTGGTTATCTATACTAATAAAAGGGAAAGCCCTGACTGACTCACTCACTCACTCACTCATTCATCACTAATTCTCCAACTTCCCGTGTAGGTAGAATCATGAAACTTTGGGAAGTTGTTGAATACCCTCTCACTTCAAAAATTGGAGAAAAAGAATTTTGAAATTCACACTCATGGGGGCCGGGGCCCCAAAATGTTTTTTTCCTTATATAAGCTATATACTAATTGAAAATCATTAAATTCATCTATTTCCCGTGTAGGTAGAAGCATGAAACTTAAGAAATGTTTTGAGTATATGCTTCCGACGATAATTGGCAAAAGAGAATCTTAAATTTCTCACTCATGGGGGCTGGGGCCCCGAAAACGATTTTTTCATTAAATGAGCTTTATAAACATTGAAAATCACCAATTCTCCTATTTTCCGAGTAGGTAGACTTATCAAATAATGGGGAGTTTATAAATACACTTTTATGATGCTAGCAGGTGAAATAATTTTTTAAATTTCTCTTACTGGGGGGCTGGGGGCCCAAGTTTAAAAACTGAAAATCACCAATTCTTCCATTCCCCGTGTAGGTGGAGAGCATGAAACTCTAGGAAGTTGTTGAGTTCTATCTCTCGATGGTAATTGGCGAAAAAGAATGCTAAATGCCAACTCATAGAGGCACGGGAGCCCAAAAATAATAGGGCCCCATAAAACTATTTTCCCCCTTATATGAGCTATTTACAAATTGCAAATCATTAATTCTCCTATTTCCCGTATAGTTTGAAGCATGAAACTTTGTAAATTTTTTGAGTACATGCTTCCGATGATAATTGGCAAAAGAGAATGTTAAATTTCCAACTAATGAGGGCCGGGGCCCCCAAAACATTTTTTTTCTTTATAAGAGCTATATAAAAATTAAAAATCACAAATTCTCCTATTTCCCATATAGGTAGAAGCATGAAACTTTTGAAATTTTTCGAGTACAAGCTCCCGACAATTGGCAAAAAGAATGTTTGAATTCCCTCTAATTAGGTACCGGGGGCCAAAATATATATTTTTCTTATATTAAAAACCGACTTATCACTAATTCTCCAATTTTCCGTGTAGGTAGGAGCATGAAACTTTGGGTAATTGTTAAGTACCCTCTCAGGACAAATTTTGGTGTAAAAGAATTTTGAAATACACACTCATGGGGGCCAGGGCCCCAAAAAACGTTTTTTTTTCCTTATATGAGATTTATAAAAATTGCAAATCACTGATTCTCTTATTTCTCGAGTAGGTAGACTCATGAAACGTTGGGGAATTGATAATTACTCTTTCACGATGGTAGCAGATGAAAACATATTTTAAAATATCTCTTACTGGGGCCGGGGGGCCAAATGTAGTTTTTTTCCCTAATATAAACTATATAAAAACTACACATCACTAATTCCCCCATTCTCCATTTAGATAGAAGCATGAAACTTTGCGAAGTTGTTGAGTACAATCTCCCGATGAAAGTTGGCGAAAGAGAATGGTAAATATCCACTCACAGGGGGCCGGGGGCCCAAATATAATTTTTCTTATATTAAAAACCGACTCATCACAAATTCCACAATTCATCGTGTAGGTAAAAACATAAAACTTTAGGAAGTTGTTGGGTACCCTGAAAACGACGAAAATTGGCGTAAAATAATTTTTAAATGCACACTCATGAGGGCCTGGGCCAAAAAAAACCGTTGTTTTTCTTATACGTGATATAAAAAATTGAAAATCAATAATTCTCCTATTTTCCGAATTGGCAAACGCATGAAACTTTGGGGGTTTGTTAACTACACTTCCACGATGGTAGCAGGTGAACAATTATTTAAAACATCCATTACTGTGGGCTGGGGGGCCAAAATGTAGTTTTTTCCTAATCTTAACTATATAAAAATTAAAAATCACTAATTCTCCCATTCCCCATGTAGGTAGAAGCATAAAACTTTAGGAAGTTGTTGGGTACCCTTTCACGACAAAAATTAGCGTAATATAATTTTATAATTCACACTCATTGAGGCCGGGACTTAAAAAACGTGTTTTTTCCAAATATGTCCTATATACAAATTGAAAAACACTATTTTTCCTATTTCCCAAATAGGTAACGCATAAAACGTTGGGGATTTTTTAAATACACTTCCACGATGGCAGCAGGTGAAATAATATTAAACATATCCCTTGGTGGGCGCTGGGGGCCAAAATATAGTGTTTTTTTTATGCACTCACTTACTCATCACTTATACTCCATCTTTCCGCAGCAAAGCGCGGGGAAATTGCTAGTATACTAATAAAAGGAAAAGCCCTCACTGACTGACTGACTCACTCACTCATTCATCACTAATTCTCCAACTTCCCGTGTAGGTATAAGCATGAAACTTTGGGAAGTTGTTGGTTACCCTCTCACGACGAAAATTGTTGAAAAAGAATTTTTAAAATCTCGTTCATGTGGGGCCGGGGCCCAAAAATATTTTGTTCCTCATTTGGGCTGTATCAAATTGAAAATCACCAATTTTCCTATTTCCCGTATAGGTAGAAGCATGAAACTTTGGAAATTAGTTAAGTTCATGCTCCCAATGATAATTGGAAATAAAGTTAAATTTCCCTCTCATGGGGGCCGGGGCCCCAAAACCTGTTTTTTTCCTTATATGAGCTATATAAAAATTAAAAATCACTAATTTTCCTATTTCCCGTGTAGGTAGGAGCATGAAACTTTGGAAATTTTTTGAGTACACGCTCCCGACAAAAATTGGCCAAAAAGAATGTTAAAATTCCCTCTCATAGGGGACCGGGGGCCCAAATTTAATTTTTCTTATATTAAAAACCGACTCATCACTAACTCTCTAAATTTAATAATAATAATAATAAAATGATAATTTATATAGCGCTGTATCCCAGCTAGGAGCCGGGATCACAGCGCTTTACATGGAGATAACCATTCATATATTAATTATATAAACATTCATTTCATACTAACTACATACATGACAATACGTTATACATCAGATACGTTGGCTAAGTTTTGACACTTGTTGCTAATCTCGGACAATTATTTCTAGGTTTAGACACCTTGCAATATGTTGTTCGAATCTATAAACAACACAAAAACTACTATGTATAGTGTACTCTCAGATACTAGAGTTTACTTAATGTGACACCATGTGACCCAGTTTGAGCCATACACCTTTGAAACCCTTTGTCGATAGTATGGCATATGTGAATTGATGATTTAAAATGTGATTACGAAATACATAGATTCAGAGATAATCTTCTACCCGTGAACAGCAACAACAGCTGAAAATAGACTTCATACGAGTGTATTCCAAATACAGCCTGATATGTCTCCCACTTTGTTCTATTTACAGACACAATAAAAACAACAAAGGAATCACGTTTCAAAGCCCC
>MUZC01000037.1:334472-364117 GCA_002072015.1 Radix auricularia | reverse complement strand
GGGGGGGGGTAAATTCGCCGCGCACAATTGTGTCGTAACCCCAGTTTAATGACAAATCCAATCAACACTCATTTGCTTTTCATTTGATGGCTGAGCCCGGCGAGAGGGCATGACGGGAACGGGAATTCCCATGAGCGACTTGAGGTCAAACTCGAAAACCCCAAAGCCGAAATCAGCCGCGACGTCCGATAAGCCGTTTGTTTCTCAGGATTTAGCCCCTGGATCAGGTCAAACTATGTCAACAGTACCACGAGAACCAGAAACAAAAGCTCGAGTTTTCCGTCAAATCCCGTTGTTTTAGATCGCTGGTAGATTTCCCGGGTCTCGATGGCGGGGCAGATGGATTCCAGTATCCCGAAAACCAACCAATGATGTGGGTCGTTGAAGATAACTCTCTCTTGGCTCTGGGGTGAGGAGTTGAGTGGTTTCCCCCTTTCGGGAGTTTGTTTTGTTGTTTAATTGGTATTCATTTTAATGGGTATAGTATTTTTTAAAATAAAATTACTTACGAGAAGCCAAAGCAGAGACACGGTCAACGACAATTGTTTGCATGCCATGGAAGTAATATGTAGGCGTATCCTAAGGGAAGAAATCAAAATTTATTTAGAGTACAAACTAAATTGTGCTCGAAATTTTCTTGTACTTGCGTAGCTGGTCTTTTTTTTTTTCTTTTTTGTTAAAATTAATTTTTAATAGAAATAACATGTTTTATATATTTTTATATGATTAATAATTATTTATTGATATTTATAAAAGATAATTGAATTATTTATAAAAAATCATGTTAAGCCTGGTCCCTTTTGGAACTCAGGACGTGTTAGCGCATTTTCGTATTATGTATCAGTACTTATGTTAGATATCAGCATTATGTAGTTATCAGTAATTGTGTTTAGATTTTAGACATATTTTTATGAATTTTCTTGTGTAATGAATATACCTGACTTTTTTTTAATTTAAAAGTCATTTCTTTACATTTTAAAAAAAATTATTTTCTCTTTAATCTAACTACAAGTCACCACAAATGATGACGTAAAACTCTCTAAACTTTTACACATATTCTAATGACGTCAACTAAAAAAAAAAACTAATTCTTTTGCACCCTTTCGCACCACTCTTCAATGCCCCAAGGATTATACATTCGACTTCCGGCAATGGCGGCCGTTCCCTGCGCTAGTGTTACCTCTCGATTCGAAATATTTTTTGGTAGTTTTAACGGGATTTTTTAACGGATCGAGTAACTGAGTGTTGATGCACAAATGGCAGGTCAGGACATACAAAAAACATATATACCTCATGGGTCTAGGACTTATGGATGCTGAGATCAAGGGTGATGACGGACGGACGGACGGACGGACGGACAAAACGGGTGCAATAGCGCATTCGACTTCTCGAAAATGCGCTAAAAATATTTTACGAGTGTTCTCAAATATTTGAATAGTCGGAGGCTTATTGTACGTCATCCCTCCGGGTTCGTGAGGATGTCAGACAGCGGGTCTCAAAGCTACCACTTAACCATTCTCATAACAGTCAAAAAATCGCGTGGACAAATTATTGTACTCAATGATTCTGGAGATATTAAATGCTACGCAAAACAATACTGTAAATAATCTTAACGAGATGCTTTGGTCAGTGAATGGTGGGGAAAGGACACGTAACATTGCCACCAGTGGAATGAGGTTGTTTGAGCAGACCATGGCCCCCACTTTGGTTGTAGTGTGGTTTAGCACATCAGGGCCCCCACTTGGGCCGACAACCCAAAAATATAAAATTTTAGTAATGTCTCGTAAAACATGTTTAACATAATGCGCACCGATTGTGAATATATTTTTAAAAAGCATTGTCAATATAAAACGCACCATATTGCGCGACAGGAAAAGCTGTTCAATATAATACGCACCGCGACACTCTATTTCAAAGATTAACATGATATATAGAGATAAATAAAATAACATAAAAATTCAATTACTCAATTACAGTACATTCGATTTATCTGAAACTTTTATACCTAAATTTAACCATCGGCAAGAGTCTGCCTGCAAAATTTCAACGCGCTAGCTTATGAGCAAGTGGGTTAAAAATCGATCCAAAGAACTTTCGGCAATCAAACAAGCAAGCAAGGAAGGGCTCAGACACCACGGGGATTTTAAAAATACTTTAATTAAGCTCATAAATATTGACTCGTGATAAACACTACGCCATCATTCTAGGAACTGAAGTTCATAAAATAATCACTAACCCTTCGCGCGACGACAATGGCGCGGTTGCTGAAGTCATCACGTCACGGGACACAAGAACAAGGCAACGCCACACCATAGCTTGGCCAAGGTGCCATCGCGGTTCTTTGGTGCGTTAAATAATTAACGCGCGAATTTATCCCGTTCAACATGGTTGCACTTTTGCGCTCTCGCTGAAACTTCAGACCTCGCTCGACGGTCGTGATGTTCGGGACAATGAGTTGCTTGTGCTTGTGATAAGAGAAACATACAAAATGTAAAGGGGTGGGGGCGACACGGTAAGTTATAAGTGCAAAGGAAGACGAGAAAATCGAAAAGACACTCGTGCCATCTTTTATCTAACACGAGGACAGGAAACTAATAAAACGTAAATGTAACTGTCAATTGTCAATAAAATAATGACACACGGAACAAACAAATAAAAACCAACATTTAGTCAATAAAAGATCTTCTGGGAGATCAAAAATAAAATTTAAAAAAAACTTTCAAATATCCCGACCTAAACAAGACTCTAATTTCCCGACACCCGAATTCTCTGACTGTTTAATCATTACATTTGGGATTTCCTCGACCCTACCTTAATGAATCTTCAAGCAGAGTCTTTCTGTAATACACCCACCCCTCCACCCCCCCCCCACCCCAAAAATTTTTTTTTTTTTTTAAAAATAAAAAAAATAAAAAATTAATAATAAAAAAAATTCTCTGCCTCTTCGACTTAGAAAGTCTCGGACTTTTGATCTCCTGGTCTCAATGGTATTCTGGTCTCTTAGTCTGATGGACTTTTGGTCTAAATGGTATTCTGGTCTCTTAGTCTGATGGACTTTTGGTCTAAACGGTATTCTGGTCTCTTAGTCTGATGAACTTTTGGTCTCAATGGTATTCTGGTCTCTTAGTCTGATGGACTTTTGGTCTCAATGGTATTCTGGTCTCTTAGTCTGATGGACTTTTGGTCTAAATGGTATTCTGGTCTCTTAGTCTGATGGACTTTTGGTCTAAACAGTATTCTGGTGTCTTAGTCTGATGGACTTTTGGTCTAAATGGTATTCTGGTGTCTTAGTCTGATGGACTTTTGGTCTAAACGGTATTCTGGTCTCTTAGTCTGATGGACTTTTGGTCTAAATGGTATTCTGGTGTCTTAGTCTGATGGACTTTTGGTCTAAATGGTATTCTGGTGTCTTAGTCTCTTGGACTTTTGGTCTAAATGGTATTCTGGTCTCTTAGTCTCCTGAACTTTTGGTCTAAATAGTATTATGGTCTCTAAGTCTCTTGGACTTTTGGTCTAAATGGTATTCTGGTCTTATAGTCTCATGTACTTTAGATCTAAATGGTATTCTGGTCTTTAGTCTCCTGGACTTTTGGTCTAATTGGTATTCTGGTCTTTTAGTCTTCTGGACTTTTGGTCTAAATGGTATTCTGGTCTCTTAGTCTCCTTTACTTTTGGTCTAAATGGTATTCTAGTTTCTGGATCTCTTGCCATGGTAACCTGTTAAAAGTGTTAATTTTTTTTAATGACTGTATTGATTTATGATATGGACACGTCCCCACCCCAGGTCAGTAGCGGCTAGCCTTGACCTTGACCCCTAATTTTTTTTACTTCCAGGCGGATGTTCCCGCCATACAAGGCCAGGATCAGTGGATTGGACAATCAGGCCAAGTATATCCTGCTGCTGGATATCGTCTGTGTGGATGATTGCAGGTGAGAAGTTATTGAAATTGTTTGAGAGACTGTTGGTGAGTAGCTAGATATACGAGTAGGCTTTTGTAAGTGAGAAGTTATTCCATTGTTGGTGAGACCGTTAGTGAGTAGCTAGATATCTGTGTTGAACACTCCATATGAGCGTCTATGTTCTTTCTCATAGTCAAGGTTTGACCAAATTTATGTCTCCATTGAAGAGGGCTGGTAAATACCATTATAGATATAATGTATGCGTTGAACAAAAACTTCAGGTGAGTATCTATAGCATGTGCTGTGACTCTAAGATTATTGGTCCTAATATGGCTGGGATCACGCCAGCATATAATTCAAGAACATATTCCGAGGGCTTGTCTACACACTAACACCGTTTATTTGTAACAGGGATTCTATTGTGTCCAGATGTGGGAGCGTGGGGAGGGGGAGGTGGGAATATTTCTCTATAATTTGTGATCTGAGTTTAAGTGTTAGGTATCGTTTTTACCGTAAAGTTCATGTTAAAATTTTCACACGCTTTGTCCAAGTTGAAATGGAAAACGTAGGATTAACACAGCTCTTGAGATTTTTAAAACATCTTTTAGCTTTCTTGCGTCTGTGTTGAGGATTAGGGTTAGGTTTTGGGCTAGGATTAGTTTTGAGTTATGATTTATTCTTGGGTTAGTGTTTAGGTTTTGAGTTATGGTTTAGTCTTAATTGGTTAGTGTTTAGGTTTTGAGTTATCGTTTAGTCTTTGGTTAGTGTTTAGGTTTTGAGATATGGTTTAGTCTTTGGTTAGGATTAGGTTTTGGTTTATGATTTAGTTTTTGATTAGGGTTAGGTTTTGAGTTATGGTTTAGTCTTTGGTTAGGGTTAGGTTTTGAGTTATGGTTTAGTCTTTGGTTAGGGTTAGGTTTTGAGTTATGGTTTAGTCTTTGGTTAGGGTTAGGTTTTGAGTTATGGTTTAGTTTTTGGTTAGGCCCAGGCTTTAGAAAGGATTAATTTTCTGTGTTAAGGTTTTTATTTATGTTAGGGTTTGGTTTTGGGTTAGGGTTTGGTTTTGGGTTAGGGTTAGGTTTTGGGTTAGGGTTAGGTTTTGGGTTAGGGTTTTGATTTGGGTTAGGGTTAGGTTTTGGGTTAGGGTTAGGTTTTGGGTTAGGGTTTGGTTTTGGGTTCTTTTAGATTTTTAGCTACAGTAAGGCTATGGTTAGGTTTTAGCTTATTGCTAAGGCAAATGTCAAAATTACGCAAGGAGTAGGTATAAATAAATTTTTAAAACAAAACTGCGAATCTGACATTAGCCAGGTTTTGTTCTGGTTGTTGCCAGGTACAAGTTCCACAACGGGAAGTGGATGGTTGCCGGCAAGGCTGACCCCGAGATGCCCAAGCGGATGTACATCCACCCGGACTCCCCGTGCACGGGCGAGCAGTGGATGCAGAAGGTCATCAGCTTCCACAAGCTGAAACTGACCAACAACATCTCGGACAAGCAGGGATTTGTAAGTAGAGTTTAACAATGACGTTTTTAAAAGTACTCTCCCCCCCCCCTTCACGGCTAATGCGAAGACTCTCGACCGTGACGTCACGGTCGAAAATTCTTCGAATTAACCCCCCTCTCTCTTTCAGTCCATTTATAAATGTGGTGAACGGTTGGGACACTGTGGGGTCTCTTTGCTTTCTCTATAACGTGAGAGATGTGATGGTATTCAATATTTCTGTTCTTAAAACTCTCTTGTCATATAGAGAGAGTACCATTTACCGATAGAAAGTTTTAGCTAAGCATCCTTGCACCTAATTAAACATCGCTCTCTTTGGGATAAACGACGAATGGAAACATATCAAGCTTTAAATCTAATTCACGTAAACGACCATGTGCACATGAGCATGACGAATGACCCGCCACCCCCGCTGGGTTCAAAATATATCACAGTGGGCAAGCGGAGTGGGATGAAAAGAAAAACAATGTCGGGGGAGGGGGTTGTGGCAACAATGCTTTTTGCGTTCACTTGCGTTGTTCCTTCACAGAATAACATATGATTCGTAGTGTAGTGGTAATCACGTCCGCCTTGCACGTGGATAGTCCTATGTTTAATCCCAGATGGAACATTTTTTTTAAAATTATTTTTTTCTGCCTGTTCTTTTCCCCAATTTTGTGCGAACATCACAAACCCTAGAGTCGTAAAATTACAGTTAATGGTTGGCAAAGGATGGTAGTAAAGGGTGGGGGCAGGTAACAAACAACCGCTGTGCAACAAGTCTTTATGTTTACTCGATTTTTTTGTTCCATTACTTCGTGCTGCTGTTTGTATCTGTTCTCTCACCCCCCCCCCCCACTCTTAGCACTATATACGATGAGCAAGTATGCGACATATGCTACGCCGCGGGTCATCTTGTTATAAAAATAACAAGAAAAATGACGACAATCAAATAAGACTACTCTCTTGATACAAATAGACTGACGTTTGGAATCATTCTCCTATGGGGTTGGGACCATAAACCTCCCCCCCCCCCAAATGTTATTGTTGATGACCAGAGATTGGGATGCCGAGGGCGCCGTCTCATCGTAAAGCATTCGGGTTCTAACTCTCTACGCTGTTCTGGCGATTTAGTTTTTAACTGACCATTAGAGACCGTGTAAAAGTATCAGTCGACAGCATTAAAAACTAAACCTCTATATAAACTCATAGGGACATCGTGTTAAACAAAAATAAAATTTTCACATGCAAAAAAAAAAACACGAAAAAAAAATGGATTAAACGAAAGAAAACAGTAAACTTTGCCCTTGCCAAAGAGCTAAAAGCGACTTGCGCAGGAAAATCCAGCGAGGAAAGTCAAAGAAAACCAAATTAATTTTCTCGCTTCATTTATTTCATTAAACCCTTCCACCTTCTCGTTTTTTCCCTTTTTTCCCCTCGTTCAGCTCGCCTCGTCCACTGGGACAGAATCCATACATTAACCCTCCGTTGACGAATGGCAGGATTTCAAAGCATTAACCCTTTGACTGCGCCCCAGCGGCACAGGTGTTCGAGATTCCTCAGTGGTTTTGTGTCTTAGTCAGAGAATTAATCGAAATGTTGCGTTGTACCAGGGACAGAAGGGATCGGGGTCCTACGGCTCGTCGGGGGTCTGTGCAAAACGTCATCCTTTTCGCTGGCTACAAACTTCAAGTTGTTTTGTTTTGTTTGGTTTACATGTCGCACAGATCTACATGCTGTCGACACAAAGTAACGTTAATACCTGCTGTAGACACAGACCGTGGGGGACACCATCTTTTATATAGGGTCAGGGTAGGAAATCCCCGCGTTCAGTTACGGGGACACTTTAACAGGTGTTGGGTCACGGTTAGGGTTAAGGTAGGAAATGCCTGCGTGTAATTGTGGGACAGTCGTAGTTTTAGGGTTGTCTCAACTCCAGACATAACTTGCCAAACTACCGCTTACTCCCAACTCCCCCCCCCAAATCCCCCACCCCCAATCTCTTGCTACACTTTTAACTGACTGTTACTACGCACTCCACCCCTGCATCCCCCCCTCACCCGTCTGTGAGGTTATTAAAATGAATAAATAATATCGTATTCCTTATCCTCTCATATTAATGCCATAGCTCCTAGCAGTGGCGTCACTAGGGGGTACGGTGGGGCGGGCCGCCTCGGGTGACACCATTAGGGGGGGGGTGACACAAAATTCTAAAATTCTGTATATTTCTGTTATTTTCCACTTTAAAACTCGGGGAAGTTCTTTGGTTTAAGTCATGAGGGGGTGACCCGGGTGACACCTCTGGCTCCCAGTCTAAAGCTATATAACTGATATGAACTATTCTTTTCTTCTTGTTTTATATTGGTTTTAAAATTAACTCCGAACTCTACACATGCATCTAACCCAATCTCTACCCAATCATCTAACACAATATCTACCCAATCATCTAACACAATATCTACCCAATCATCTAACACAATATCTATACAATCATCTAAACCCAATCACTACCCAATCATCCTACGGCCTAACCCAATCTGGTAACACCTGGCTTACATCCCACCAACAGACCATCCTCAACTCGATGCACAAGTACCAGCCGAGACTCCATCTTGTTCGGGCAGACGACATACTCAAGATCCCATACAGCCCCTTCCGCAGTTTTGTCTTCAAGGAGACGGTGTTCATAGCGGTCACCGCTTACCAGAACGAGAAGGTCAGTGTCCGTCTGCTTGTGGTCAGTGTCCGTCTGCTAGTGGTCAGTGTCCGTCTGCTAGTGGTCAGTGTCCATCTGCTAGTGGTCAGTGTCCGTCTGCTAGTGGTTAGTGTCCATCTGCTAGTGGGCAGTGTCCGCCTGCTACTGGTCAGTGTCCGTCGGTTAGTGGTCATTGTCCATCTGTTAGTGGTCAGTGTCCATCTGCTAGTGGTCAGTGTCAATATGCTAGTTGTCAGTGTCTGTCTGCTAGTGGTCAGTGTCTGTCTGCTAGTGGTCAGTGTCCGTCTGCTAGTGGTCAGTGGTGATAGCTGCTCAACAAATTGGTTCAAAGTTACAATACGTGTGTTTCTTATAAGCATTGTTGTTAATATAAGGAACCTTTTTCATAAATTCAAAATAGTCATCACTTCCAGTGGCGTACCATGAGAGTGGTAGCTTCCCCTTCCCCCCCCCCAATCCGCTTGGTTGGGGGGAGGCGGGGGAGCTAAAATTCTCGGCGGCCATTGACAAACACACGCTACGCCCCTGAGATGTATTAATAATAATTGCTTTACTAAAAATTTTCGTTATTGAGCTAACTCAACTGGTTGTGGCATAATTTTAAAAAAAAGTTTTTACTGTGTATTTATTTATGATTGAAAATATTCTTTTTTAGCGCATTTTCGAGATGTCGAAATCGCTATTGCCCCCGTTTTGTCCGTCTGTCTGTCATCACCATGATCACAGGATCCATAAGTCCTAGACCCATGATGTATATATGTTTTTTGTATGTCCTGACCTGCCATTGGTGCATCAACACTCAGTTACTCGATCCGTTAAAAAACCCCGTTAAAACTACCAAAAAACTTTGCGAATCGAGAGTTAACACTGGCACAAGGAACGGGCGCCATTGCCGGAAGTCGAATACATAGTTTTTCAAGCATTCAAGAGTGGTGTGAAATCGTGCAAAAGAATTAATTAGTGTTTTTTTTAGTTGACGTCATTAAAATATGTGTAAAAGTTTAGAGAGTTTTACTTCATCATTTGTGGTGACTTGTAGTTAGATTAAAGAGAAAATAAAAAATTATAAAATGTAAAGAAATGACTTTTAAATAAATTTTTTTCAGGTATATTCATTACACAAGAAAATTCATAAATATATGTCTAAAATCTAAACACAATTAGTGATAACTACATAATGCTGATATCTAACATAAGTACTGATACACAATACGAAAATGCGCTAACACGTCCTGAGTCCAAAAAGGGACCAGGCTTAACATGATTTTTTTTATTTTGTGAACGTGTATAATTATGATTCTTTATAATCAGGGCAAGCAGACATATTGGAATTGTTGTTTTTTTTTTTAATTTTAATTGTTGGAGGGGTGGGGTAGCATATTTTATAGGGCAAACACCGTGATGGCGTAATTCCTTTAAGGGTCATGGTCTCTACCTAACATTATTTTACCCCGGGTGGCTAAATCTCCAATGAGATTTAGGCTTTTAAAATTATGCTTCTAAGCCAACCAACGATTGGTCCGCCTTCGCTTCACGTGACTTGTTGTTCTTGTTTCAGATCACCCAGCTGAAGATTGACAACAACCCGTTCGCCAAGGGATTCCGTGACTCCGGGGGAGGCAAGCGAGAGAAGAAGTGAGTCACACCTCTACACGACTTTTACCCCCCCCCCTTTCAGCCCAAACCCTTTTCTCACAAATCAGCTCAAGTATTGGTCGAAAATGTAGCCCTACCCCAATTTTCATATACAAGGGAGTGAGGGCGCCATACCTATATCAACTCCTCCTACTTTCAAATTTTTGTACCAATTAACAACTAACCGAACTCATCCGCGATCGAAAGAAGGCCCACACGTATTTCATGAATTCTAGTATTTAAAATGAATCCATCCATCCATCCATCGATCCATCCACCCCTGAGGCGCTACAGCCCATGTTAGACCTGCCTCATCACCTCCTTCCATTCAGTCCTAATCAATGTCTCCCCCCCCCCTGGGGCGCTACAGCCCATGTAAGACCTGTCTCATCACCTCCTTCCATTCAGTCCTAATCAATGTCTCCCCCCCCTTGGGGCGCTACAGCCCATGCTAGACCTGCCTCATCACCTCCTTCCATTCAGTCCTAATCAATGTCTCCCCCCCCTGAGGCGCTACAGCCCATGTTAGACCTGCCTTATCACCTCCTTCCATTCAGTCCTAATTAATGTCTCCCCCCCCCCGGGGCGCTACAGCGCATGTTAGACCTGCCTCATCACCTCCTTCCATTCAGTCCTAATCAATGTCTCCCCCCCTGAGGCGCTACAGCCCATGTAAGACCTGCCTCATCACCTCCTTCCATTCAGTCCTAATAAATGTCTCCCCCCCCCTCCTAAAGATAGGATGCAAAGATATTTTCCTACATCATCCACCCATCTAAGCCGAGGACTTCGCTTGAGCCGTATTCCTATGAGATTTAGATGGCGCCCGCTATCTGTTTCTCTGTCAATTAAAAAATATCAAAGTTACTTATGCATTACTATTTTATTTATACATTTTATCAAAATATTTGAACCAATTGTATAAATGTGCCAAACTAAAACATACTTTAGAATATATACAGTAGTTTGTTTGATAGCAAAGTACGCACGAGTCTCGTCTAGTGCTCCACCCTGGCTAGCACTGAGTACATAATTGTGTAGTGCTTCCCTCTGGCTAGCAGTGAGCACATAATTGTACAGTGCTTCCCTCTGGCTAGCAGTGAGCACATAATTGTGTAGTGCTTCCCTCTGGCTAGCAGTGAGCACATAATTGTACAGTGCTTCCTTCTGGCTAGCACTGAGCACATAATTGTGTAGTTCTTCCCTCTGGCTAGCAGTGAGCACATAATTGTACAGTGCTTCCCTCTGGCTAGCAGTGAGCACATAATTGTACAGTGCTCCACCCTGGCTAGCAGTGAGCACATAATTGTACAGTGCTCCACTGTGGCTAGCAGTGAGCACTTAATTGTACAGTGCTCCACCCTGGCTAGCAGTGAGCACTTAATTGTACAGTGCTCCACTGTGGCTAGCAGTGAGCACTTAATTGTGTAGTGCTCCACCTTGGCTAGCAGTGAGTACAGTATTGTCTAGTGCTCCACCTTGGCTAGCAGTGAGTACAGTATTGTCTAGTGCTCCACCTTGGCTAGCAGTGAGCACATAATTGTGTAGTGCTCCACCTTGGCTAGCAGTGAGTACAGTATTGTCTAGTGCTCCACCTTGGCTAGCAGTGAGTACAGTATTGTCTAGTGCTCCACCTTGGCTAGCAGTGAGCGCATAATTGTACAGTCCTCCACTGTGGCTAGCAGTGAGCACATAATTGTCTAGTGCTCCACCTTGGCTAGCAGTGAGTACAGTATTGTCTAGTGCTCCACCTTGGCTAGCAGTGAGTACAGTATTGTCTAGTGCTCCCCTCTGGCTAGCAGTGAGCACATAATTGTACAGTGCTTTCCTCTGGCTAGCAGTGAGCACATAATTGTGTAGTGCTTTCCTCTGGCTAGCA
The DNA here is from genome assembly GCA_002072015.1 of Radix auricularia. Taxonomy (NCBI): domain Eukaryota; kingdom Metazoa; phylum Mollusca; class Gastropoda; family Lymnaeidae; genus Radix; species Radix auricularia. The sequence continues at coordinate 352,509 of MUZC01000037.1, read as the reverse complement.
GTGAGCACATAATTGTGTAGTGCTTTCCTCTGGTTAGCAGTGAGCACATAATTGTACAGTGCTTTCCTCTGGTTAGCAGTGAGCACATAATTGTGTAGTGCTTTCCTCTGGCTAGCAGTGAGCACATAATTGTGTAGTGCTTTCCTCTGGCTAGCAGTGAGCACATAATTGTGTAGTGCTTTCCTGTGGCTAGCAGTGAGCACATAATTGTGTAGTGCTCCACACTTGCTAACATGCACCAACTAAATCAAAAGTTCCATATGTTTACAACCAGGCGGCCGACAGTCAGTTCATACTACAGCAAAGACAAGCTCGACCGCAGCTTTGTTCACGACCACAACGCCCCGCGGTCAGCAGCAACGTTATCCGGGGCTCAACGGGTCAGGGGTGACGATAGCAGAAGGTATAAATGGAGAACTGCGACGGCCAGCGGAAGTGACGTAGCTCACGAGGAAGTATCCGGAAGTGACGTTTTTCTAGACAGAGGTAAATATTCACAGGATTCACAGGAAGCAAATAAAGACAAGACGAAATTTACGATAAGCATATTTACCTGTAAGTCGACTATTGTAAGTTGACTATTTCACCCAAATCCCTTTTTTAAAAAAAATAGACTCACTCCCACCCGACAGACTGTATGACCTGTCCATTTTAAAAATTTCACAGTGGTCAAGTGTCTTTTCTTTTTCTTAAAAAATAAACTCGTTAGTTTTTCCTTAAATATATTTAGCTTTCCTCATTTCCAACCCGTTACACAATCAATGACTGCTGCTTAGCATTGTGGGATTCTTCCTTAGATTTTCTTTCTCGTGTTTTGTAAGTGAGAACACATACTAAAGAAGAAAACTTTTTTTTTAAAAAATCATTAAAAATAACAATGTAATGTCAATGTTTTTCAGATACTGAAGTGTATAACCAAAAATTGCTGACAGCAGACGATAAAACCTCTCGCCGCGACCAACTGACCTCGTCGCCTCCTCGTCGTGAACTGTCATCTTCCGCCTTACCCCTGGAGAGAATATCTTCCTCGAGGAAGAGACGTCACAGCAGTGGTCATTCCGACGGTGAATACGACAGCACTGCCCCCGGACGTGCTAAAATGTCATCACCAAAAAGACACGCATCTCCAGATTCTTCAACTCATAACGACGAACCCCCGCCAACATCCTTGCCCTCCACGCCTTTATCTACGCCAAACACATCGCGAACAAAATCCCCCAAGGCCAAATCGCCGTCCAGCTCAAAACCACGAGCAACGCATGGGGAGCTATCCTTTCCTGTAAGCGCCATGTTGAATACAGCACCGCAGTCACCGCCACCTATTTCTGCAGCTCCGTTATCCAAGTCACTTCCCCTTTCCAGCCCTCGCCATGGCCTCGGTCACTCGAATTCGCCGCTCCAGAAATATATCGAGGCGGCCGCGAGTCGTGGGAGCGTGGATCTCACTCAACATTTTATGAAATATTCAAACTTCCACAACCAAATGGCGCTGACCAGCGAGGCTCGGTCCCTCCTGGGCAATCATCTCTCTCTTCTGAGTGCCCAGTTTTTGCGACACAATATGAGCGCCCTCGGGGGTTTCCCATACGATGACTGGACGAGGCACGCGCCCTACGGATCACTGCTGCGGCATCCAAATCCCCACTTCGGGGGTGACTACCCCCAGCAGCACCGTCACCTCTTCCACCCGCAGCAGTATCTTTACCCGACTCCGACGTCGCTTACAACGCAGGTTCTGAGGAGCAATTTAAGCTCATCCCACCACGAGAGGTCAAGGTCACCCAGTGAGGACGGAAGTTGTCCAGCTCGGAGCAGCATGACTAGACGTCGGTCAAGGTCATTCTCGAGGTCCCGCTCATCTTCCTTAAGTTCGGATGGAGAAGTATAAGCATTTTTTTATAGCCGAGATTATAAAAAAAACGTACTGAATTATGAGTTATCTGCTAAGAGCATAACAAATTCACGGCCATTATTGGCAGAACAGCCATCAGGCCTAACGAAAATAAAGACAATCATGATTAAGTCCTGGTCAGACTAGACTGGAGATCCATGAGACTGACCATACAGGTGACAGTCAATCGTGGCTGAGGCATGGTCACAACAGACAGGTGTCTCCATGAGTCCAGGGATGTGACTTTGCGATAAACGACCAGGCAGTCAAGTGGGATGACTTTTTGAATTTCCCTGCGTCTTAACACACACCCAACCTGGGTCCGTTATGGAAGTCACGTGCTTGATCACGGATGGACACAGGTGTGATTGAAACACACGGCCAGTACAAAACACAGTTTCAAACAGATTGCAATCGTTTGTGCGTTTGAACCTTTCAATGTGGTGTCTCTCCTTGATTCTAATTCATTCAGTGAAATATCCGAACATGATAATTGATACAAGATACAATCCAAGATACACGGACTTATCATTTCATTAAGCTGTGACGTGTCTGACACGTGATGGACTATTCCCTCCCCCACCTCCTCCCCCATCTTCCACCCTGTTGTCGTAAAGCGTGGCTGCTAATTAACGTTTCTCTTTACGTTGGTATATAACACGCTGTAACATGGTCTGTGTTATTGAAATACCTGGTAAAATATTGTGAACATTATGTTGTGCTCACTTCGTGAATCTTTTTCGTGTAATGTTGAACATGAGTTCAGAGTTTGGCCAAGGGGATACCAGAATGTCTTAATGGTGTAACGGTTGATGATGGAAAAGTATGGTATGCTTTGTGGAGATCGGATGGTGATAAACTTTTGGATGGTTGCTGGTGAGTGAAAATGTTACCTTTAAGCTGTGCGGCCGCACAGATATCTGAACAGCACCACGCAGATGTTTAGAACTACCGGACAGCAAATTTGATGAAATGTTGCACAAACATTGGATGCTGTGCAACTTTGCACACAGACAAACAATCTCAGAGGGAACATTTGGGAGTAGAGGGTAATAAACTTTGCATGTTTGTTGGTGAATGGATGGTAACAAACTTTTGATGGTGTCCTGATGAATGGATGGTAATAAACTTTTGATGGCATCCTGGTGAGTGGATGGTAAAAAAAACTTTGGATGGTGTCCTAGTGAGTGGATGGTAAAAAACTTTGGATGGTGTCCTAGTGAGTGGATGGTAAGAAAACGTTGGATGGTGTCCTGAGGAGTGGATGGTAAAAAAATTTGGATGGTGCCCTTGTGAGTGGATGGTCATAAAGTTTGGATGGTGTCCTGGTGAGTGAATGGTAATAAACTGTGGATGGTGTCCTTGTGAGTGGATGGTAAAAAACTGTGGATGGTGTGCTTGTAAGTGGATGGTAATAAACTTTGGATGGTGTCCTGCTGAATGGATGGTATCAAAACCATATTTATTGTACTTAGCAAAGAAAATAAAGATATATCATTATAACAGTTTGTTGAGATAACATAACTTGTATTACTATGTATTAATTGAAAATAAATGTAAATAAATACATTGTGGAGGATCTCCAAAACAATTCAGACCATTGTCCCAACAATGTTTTCATGTATACGTGAATAACAGCTAATGTTATTAGTTTAATAGAAATAGTTCGCCTTACACATCTCGTGGTCCGAATTCATGATTCAAATTTTAAATATTTAAACAACATGTAAAAACAAAGTTGTTTTTTTTTACTATAAATCTATACCAATAAAAGGGAAAGCCCTCACTGACTGACTGACTCACTCATTCATCACTAATTCTCCAACTTCCCGTGTAGGTAGAAGCATGAAACTTTGGGAAGTTGCTGGTTACCCTCTCACGACAAAAATTGGCGAAAAAGAATTTTAAAAATCTTGCTCATGTGGGGCCGGGGGCCCAAAAACATTTTTTTCCTTATTTGGGCTCTATAAAAATTGAAAATCACCATTTTTCCTATTTCCCGTGTAGGTAGAATCATGAAACTTTGGAAATTTGTTAAGTACATGCTCCCATTTATAATTGGAAAAAAAAATTAAATTTACCAGTCATGGGGGCCGGGGCCCCAAAAATGTTTTTTTTTTCCTTATATGAGCTATATAAAAATTGAAAATCACTAATTCTCCTCTTTCACGATTGGGTAGAAGCATGAAACTTTGGAAATTTTTTTAGTACACGCTCTCGACAAAAATTGGCAAAAAAGTGTTAAAATTCCCTCTCATTGGGGACCAGGGGCCCAAATATACTTTTTCTTATATTAAAAACCGACTCATCACGAACTCTCTAAATTCCCGTGTAGGTAGAAGCATGAAACTTTGGGAAGTTTTTGGGTACATGCTTCCATATATAGTTGGAAAAAAAGCGTTAATTTCCCACTCATGGGGGCCAAAAACATTTTTTTTCCTAATATGAGCTATGTAAAAATTGAAATTCACTAATTCTCATATTTCCCGTATATGTAGAAGCATGAAACTGTGGACATTTTTTGAGTACACGCTCCCGACAAAAATTGACAAAAAAGAATGTTAAATTTCCCTCTCATGGGGGACCAGGGGCCCAAATATAGTTTTTCTTATATTAAAAACCAACTCATCAATAATTCTCCGATTTCCCGTGTAGGTAGAAGTATGAAACTTTGGGAATATGTTCAAGTACCCTCTCACGATAAAATTCGGTGTAAAAGAATTTTTAAATACACACTCATGGGGGCCGGGGCCCCAAAAACGTATTTTTTCCTATATGAGATTTATAAAAAGTCAAAATCTATCATTCACTTATTGCCCGTGTAGGTAGACACATAAAACGTTGGGGAGTTCCTAAATTCACATTCGCGATGGTAGCAGGTTGAAAATATTTCAAATATCCTTTAATGGGGACCGGGGGCCCAAATGTAGTTTTTTTCCCAAATGTAGTTTTTTTCCAAATATATATGTAGAAACTATGTAGAAACTGAAAATCACTAATTTGTCAATTTCCCGTGTAGGTAGAAATATGAAACTTTCGGAAATTGTTGAGTGCAATCTCCTGAAAAAAATTGGCAAAAAAGAATATTAAAATTCCCACTAATGGGGGACCGGGGTACCAAATATAGTTTTTCTTATATTATAAACAGACTCATTACTAATTATCCAATTTTCAATGTAGGTAGGAGCATGAAACTTTGGGATTGTTAATTGCCTTCTCACGACGAAAGTCGGTGTAAAAGAATTTTGAAATACACACTTATGGGGGCCGGGGCCCCATTTTTTTTCTTATGTGAGATTTATAAAAATTGAAAATCTTATTATACCCGTGCATCTTGACAAGGAATAATAATTATATAAATTTTAAAAATTTCCTCTCATGGGTCACCGGGGGCCCAACACATTTTTTTCATCTAAAATGGGCTATATAAAACTGAATCAACACTAATTCTCCAAGTTTCCGTGTAGGTAGAAACTTAAAATTTTTGGAAGTTGTTGAGTAACCCCCTCCCCTTAAGAGGCAAAAAATATTAAATCACCTCTCACTAGGGGTATAATTGCCGAAATATAGTTTTTTCCCAATATGACTTATATAAAAAGGACGCATCTTTAAATCTCCAAGTTCTTGTGTACGTAGTAGCCTGAACGGTTGAAGTTAATATATTTAGTATATCCATCTTGATTCAGATTAAAATCAATAGTTGTTTTGAATTGGTGTTTCTCGGGTTCTCAACGCTAACTGAAATCCTAATTGCCGCAGCAAAGCGCGGGTAAATTGCTAGTCCCTAATATATGAGACATAACTAAAAGTCTGATTTCATTTTGTTCAATATAAAACGCGACAGACTAGTATTAACATTAACAGATCGGGAAAATGTTTCAAAACTGTGTTCAATATAATACGCACCGCCTGACAGACATGCATAATCATGTTCATGCTACATAGAGATAATCTAAAAATTAATTAATTTAATTATGGTATATGTGGCGAAATTTGGGAGCCCACTGCTATTTGCACGAGAACAGAATCAAAACAAAAGGGGCATTACTCTCCAAGAGTTCAAGGATCAAAGGTCAATAATTAAATATGCAATGAAGTGCCCGAAAATGAGGCTGTCCCCCCAAGTATAAATGTTGGAGCATCGCCAATATTCTTTCTTTCCGCCCGAACGTCAATTGTGTGCTAATCGATTTGAGTGTTCAAGCCACTGAACCCCATCTCTAGCCATCCTTTGATGCGAGGAAGCCGGCGCAGTTATTCAGAGTCAGAATCTATGTAAGTTGAAACTCTAACTTATTCACCTGGTATTTGTGAGCGTATTTCACACCAACTTTTAAATATTAATATTTGTGCAATGTCATATTGAAATTGTAGAGACATGTTGACCCAGTTAGACATAAGCCAGCTGCATGCAACATTGTATTTCTCCTTTCATAACTAAATATGATAACACGCGAACCATCATATAGATGGATTGAATTGTATTAGTATAACCAGTACTATTATTAACTTTAATATAACTATAATTATATTTATTTCGCTTACGAGATGGTAGTGAATTATTATTTCCGTCTTAGGTTATTAAACATATTAAATAACCGTCAGGCAGATGGTCCGAATTATATTGGTGTGACCAATAATATCATTATATTTATTCTACCATCCACTCACAGGATGAATTATCATTTCAGTATTATATTATAAAATGTATTAATTACCCATCAGGCAGATGGATGGAATTATATTGGTGTAACCAATAATACCATTGTATTTATTCCACCATCCACTTACACAATGATAATGAAATATTATTTCCAGTTCATGTTATATATATATATATGTATGTATTTGATAACAATGTGTTCATGAAAATGTATTTGATCACCATTTGGCCCCTGGCTCTGAAGGCTCGGCTGCCCAAAAGGTGGATCAAAACAGACGAGAATAGAAACCATCATCATATATATTATTTCTATCTCAGTCTGGTTTCTAGGCACCCGCCTGTGCTGCGAGATAACACGAACTCCAGACAGCAACCGCCCTAACGAAGTGTCGACATACCTGGATCAGGAGCTGGACTCACCGCTATCCACGCGACTTGCATCCGACCCCNCCCCAACCCACAATTGGACCAGGAGCTGGACTCACCGCTATCCACGCGACTTGCATCCAACCCCTACCTCACCCTGCACTGATCGACAGGACCAGAGGAGGACAAATCATCATCACCAGCTTACTCCAAGTGTAACGCTGAAGCCAACCACCCAGGTTGTTGCCTACACCTTATAGTTGTAGAAGCCGGTTATTCACACCATCCGTGATCACCGAAGTCACCTGGAACCATAGGTGAAGCAGCCCATAGGACAGAATTGCAGAACCAACCGTCCACGGAGCGGGGCAGTCCTTCCTAAAAATTTAAGTATTTACCCTATAATTATAATATTGATTGGCTTAAGCCTTATGATGAATTTTGGCCATAACGGAACTTGTTTCCGCTCACTGTAAATATTGTAAAATAAATTATTATTACAATTTCACCATCTTGTTTGTTGATCATCGTATTGTGAGAGATCACTAAAGTATGCTCGTGTAGGCAGAGAGAGAATAAATTAAATAATATACCCCTAGACAACTTGTCAAACAATATCAACATCTTTCTCGCCACAGTATATTCGATCGATTCGAATTTTAATAGCGTGCATTTTTAGATGACAAAAGTCTGTTAGCAAAATTTCAACTCGATACGATCACGGGAAGTGGGTTATTTTGAAATCACTAATATTAACTTCAACCCCGTCTCTCTCTTGGTACGCGGATAAACAAAAGTAAAAAATGACCCACTTTCCATGATGCTATCGAGCTGGCATTTTGCACATAGATTTGAGTCACGTATCAATGCATTGTATCAAAATTTCAGATCGATCAAATATACCCTAATTAATTTAATGCACTTTTAGTTTATCTCTATATAACTGTATGGTAGCCGTCTGTTGTTGACATTCACGTGTTTGCTAGAGTTCAGTCCAACGATCGGTGACCATCCTTCATCCCCATCCGTGCCCTGTAAATGTTTGTCGCGCGGTGCATATTATTTTGAATACAATCAATACTTTTAGTTCTGTCTCATATATAATGGGTTTATCGTCAAAACGTTTGTTTTTATTTTAATTTTGTTTTTCCGCGGGACCACGCCAGGCAGATAAGACAGTGATGTTAAAACAAGGGATTTAATTAATCAACCCGTAAAAACAAAGTTTTTATCTATAATCACTTATTTATGAGACAAAACGAAAAGTGATGATTATGTTCAAAATAACACGCACCGCGTGTCAGTCTAGCACAAACATCTACATGTTACATAGAGATACATAGAGAAAAACTTAAAATTCATTAATTAAATTACGTTACATTCGATCGATCTGATATTTTGATGCATTGCATTGTTTTGTGACAGAATTCTATGTGCAAAATTTCAGCTTGATAGCATCACGGGAAGTGGGTTATTTTTTATATTCTTCTGAGAGACCAAATCAGACATAGAAATAGACAGAGACCAAGACAGACATAGAAATAGACAGAGACCAAGACAGACAAGACAAGGGAATATAAGGGATTTCAAATTATACGTCATCTGTTTTTTCAACTCTTAAATCTTATTTTAATTTTGGTAAAATCGTGACAAAATTTTTTATCACAACAAACCAATTATACAAAATTTTACCAAAAAGTCTCAGTAATTATTTAAAGTTGTGTTACTCGGGTAGTAACATTGTGAGCAAGACTCACTAAAAAAAAAATTGGAGATTACGCTAATGGCACATCAGACGATATAAATGTTCAACTGACGATGTTGTTTTGATTCAGTTCACTTATTTACGGTCACAAAAAAGAACAGTACACCATTACATCGATTCATTAACAAGCGGAAATCCCAAGTTTTCAGTAGAAAACATTCTATGGACGTAAACAAAAAAAGTTTATTTTATTTTAGTCGTAGAATCTAGTTGTTTCTATGTTTTTCAAGGTTTTTGTTTTATAATTTGTTTTTAATAATTTTCTACTTATTTTTTTTTCATTTTGTTATTTTAATTATAATTTCTTTTCGTATGTGTCTAGCACTTAATTTACCATAAACCAAAACCCAGGTAATAAATTTACGGTCGTAACGGTCGTGAACTAATAAAATGGGAAACTATCTGGAGTATGTCCTTCCATCCAGAAAAGTGTCAACTGCTAAGAGTAACAAAGAAAAAGGTTCAAATAAATTCAAAATATTTCATTCACGGAAAAGAACTAAACCAAACTAAAGATGCAAAATACTTAGGAGTCATAATAAATGAAAAACTATCTTGGAATCCCCCATGTCAATGAAGTTATTAAAAAATCAAACAAAACCTTAGGTTTTATAAAAAGAAAATTTTACAAATGTAACAAAGATATAAAACTAAAATGCTACCTCACCCTGGTGAGACCTATACTAGACTATGCATCTTCTGTATGGGACCCATCCACCAAAGAAAACATTGATAAACTAGAACAAATTAGAAAAAGAGCTGCCCGATTCATTACTGGAGAATATTCAAAACTGACAAGAGTAACACCGTTAGTTAAATCATTAAACCTTGAAACACTGGAGGATAGAAGAACCAAGAGTAAATTAGTAATTATAAATAAAGCAATTAATTCTAATTTAGAAATACAACAGAAAGATAACTTAATAAAAACCTCAGACAGACATAAGGATAAAAAAAGCTTACTTATCCCGTCCAAGTTTTCTTTCTTCCCGTCCGTATCTTCGAGCGTGGAATGGGTTGCCTGAAGAAACCAGGAAAGCCAACACTTTATCATCATTTAAAACTCGAATAAGAATACAGAACTAAACACAAACCATAGATATACGTAGGACGCAATAATTTTCTGTAAAGAAGGAGCGTCTGTAACATATAATATCTTAGATATACAGACGCTCTTTCTATGTAGAAGATAATTGCGTCCACAGACCATGACGGATGATCTGTTGGCAAGTGAAGTAGCGGTCACAAGCCAAGGCTATTAGGGTGCCACGCATTACCCAGCCGCCTAACTAGTGTTAGGTACCCATTCAGAGCTGGGTGACTCAAAGGACGCCCTAGGCCCTGGGAACAAATCCTTGCCTTCGCATGAATTTGAACTCGTGACCATCGGTATGCCAGTCGAGCGCGCTGCCTTGTCCCAAAGGGAGAACATGCTAATTGCGCAGAAGACGTTAGAACTTTCCAAATGATAAGGTTGTTTCGATTCAGCCCTCTTACTTCCGGTTACAATACTGACATGCGAGCTACTACTACGTTTACGGAAATCTCGTGATTAAAATGCAAGTCTCGCGAGACTAAGAAGAGATTATTTTTTTTCTTTTAAGAAGCAGATTATTATTAGTAGATCTAGTCTATAGGGAAAACTGGAAAACTTCGTAGCTCTATGACTCAGTGAGTTATGTTCTATTTTTAGATTATTTTTTTGCAGAACAACGTTTGGAAGCATAAATAGATTTCGCAGTCGAATCACTATTTTCTCAAAACTATTAGCATAGTAAAATGACGAAACTGTTTTTTAAATTTTTTTCCAGTCCAATAAGTTGTCTTAAATTAACGAAGAATTAACAAATATCAGATAAGATACTTCCTTCTCTATATACCTACATTTACATACTGACTCGTATCTTTTATTACATTTTTATGAAATTTGTACCTTAAAAAAGATAAATATAGATATAGTATTGTATTAATAGATTTCCGCCATACTATGACAATGTCAATAGGGAAATATCGCAAATGTATTTTAAGAATGTATACATGGCCGATATAAGTACATAGATTCCCCGTCATATTAACACAAGACTGCTAAACACTCGTACTATTGACCGCATTCACACAATTATCAAATGGACAAGTGAGCCTTCAAAAAGGAAACACAATAACAATGATAATAATAATAATAATTATTATTATTATAGCAATAATAATAATAATGATAATAATGATGATGATGATGATAGTAATAATAACAATAATAATAACAATAATCAAAAGTAATTTCCAAATTTAAATGAGTGGAAATAATAAAAAAAAGTTTAACAAGTTCATTTTCTTATTAAAGAATTCAAATCGTTTTGGTTCAGTGCAACAAGATTTCGGATTTCTGGGATGTTTGCCTGTAGAGAAATCATTGGCGTAATGTCGTTATCAAATACTGAGTTTTAATTATATGCTACATTCGTTTCAGTATGGCTGAATTAGCTCCCTTCTTTTCATTTTATTACTTTTAAAAAGTTATTTATATCGTTACACTTTCAACAAAAAAAAATTCTTTCTTTTAAGTCTCTTTAGGAATGTTATTGTTTTATTCAAATTGTTTGTCCTTACAAGAGGCTATAACTGACAATTTAAGATCCACTGAATTACTTGTTTTACGGTCTCACAAGGGCAAATTTTGTTCATGTGTGTGTTTGTGTGTTTGGTTTAATATTCCATAGAGTTTCACCCACTCAAAAACTTAAAGAGGTCCAATGAATTATCTGAAAGGTTTAAAATTTCACATTTTTCTCTTTCAAGTTGTGGTTGTTTTATGCAGTACAATCTGTAATGTTTAGAAAAGTGTATAAATAGTAGAACTACAAAAATTAACGAAAAATTTCTCAATTAATCGTTAAAAATGTAACGATTAAATTATTTTTAACGATTAATCGGCTCATCACTTACAAATTATTGGAATACACAAACTAAGGAAAAAAAATAGTGGCTGCTAAATAATAACACATTTTCTGACGATTACAAGAACATTTTGGTTTTAAACTATTGACTGAATGTTCAAAATGTTGATAAAGTTTTCCTACCATGGTTCTAATACTTCGCTTAATTATCAAACCAAATGAACAGCGTATTAAGCTAATGGCAGAAATGGAGTCTGACTAAGAGATAGAAAATGACGACAGCTCTTCTGATGAATTACTGCAATACAAAATGGAGATGGAAGTTCGTGAATGCATTAACACTTCACAATGGTGGAAACTTTAAGAACACTGATATCCGATAATTTCATTTCTTGCCAAGACCGTTTTGTGCATACCAGTTACCTCAGTTCCATGTGTTCAGCTTGGCTGGTTATATTGTCAATTAGATCCGCTCATCACTTGAACCAAATATTGTCAACACACTTGTCTTTTTGCGTAGTTGGTTAAAAGATGACATATAAAGGAGATATTCCAATATTATTTAGATTTTCAACAAGAATGTGTAATAAATGTTACTTATGACATCATAAATTTTTACCTTTGGCTTTAATTGAAAATAATTATTAATTAATCGTTAATTTTTCAAAAGTTTATTACTAAAATTAAATTGATCGTTAACCGCCCTAATAAATATACTTAAAATAAAACAGGTATAGTATTTTTTTAAAATGTAGTCCCCAAAAATATATAATAATGAATTGAACAATGATTTAAGTCATCTTATTTGATTTTTTAAAAAAAATATTTATTTATTAATTTTGTTTCTATTGTAATTTTTTTTTTTTACAATACTGTTGTCAAAATTAATTATATTTTAAATTTGGATATTTTATTTCACGAATTACTTTTGAGATCTAAATTTACAAGTCTTCCGTGTCTTTACTTACATCCATCCATCCCTGTGGCGCTACAGCCCATGTAGGGCTTGGGCCTGCCTCACGACCTCCTTCCACACAGCCCATGTAGGGCTTGGGCCTGCCTCACCACCTCCCACACAGCCCATGTAGGGCTTGGACCTGCCTCACGACCTCCTTCCACACAGCCCATGTAGGGCTTGCCTCAACACCTCCTTCCACACATCCCATGTAGGGCTTGGGCTTGCCTCAACACCTTCTTCAATGTCTTTCTTTTCCAATATTGGATGCCCAGATGTTGTAGATATTTCTCTACGTCATCCATCCATCTAAGCCTAGGTCTTCCCTTGAGCCGTTTTCCTCTGTGGTTTTGGTGGTGTACCCTCTTTACTCCTCTATCATTTGACATTCTTTCTAGGTGCCCTGCCCAGCGCAGTCTGCCCTTTTTAATTTCTGCAACTATTGTGGTATCCTGATATAGACTGTATAGTTCATGGTTGGTTCTTATCCTCCATCCAAACTCGTCCTTTGTTGGTCCATATATTTTCCTGAGAACTTTCCTCTCCCGTGTATTTAATAGGTTTTCTGCAGTTTTCGTTGAGTTCCAAGTTTCACTTGCATATGTTACAGCAGGTCTGATGACCGTTTTATAAAGAGTTTTCTTTTTGTCCCTTGTAATGTTTTTGAGGATTTTCTGGCTACTAAAGTTTGCTCTATTCCCGGCTGATATTCTTTCTTTGATTTCTAAAATTAATTCATTCCTTTACATTTTGTAGTAAAATTGTCAGTGGTTGCACGTGTCAATGTGACAGACAGGGAATCTAACAAAGGGAGTTAAGTCAATGTGACAGACAGGGTATCTAACAAAGAGAGTTAAGTCAATGTGACAGACAGGGAATCTAACTAAAGGAGTAATGACTAATTTCGTAGCAGACTAAAGAACTGTTCAATCGACAATTTTGGTCGCGGTCGTTCGGGTCCATGGTTATATAATCGCGATCGCGACTTAGGTGAATCGCGATTTATCGTCCCTTAGTACAGATTTTAGTGTAATTTATTGAGCGGTAATAAAGGATGCAAATAAAAACGTGTTTTCCTTAGCCTGTAGCTTACGTGTTGTTTTTTCCAGCTCGTTAGAAAAAGACATCTTAGACGAAAATTAATTATCAACAAATAACTATAAACACCAGGGAAAACAGAAGCATTAAATGTCGGGAAAATCATACGTACGTATTATTATTGTTATGTTACGTCACAACATTTTCGGGCCATGAAATTACCGCGACTTAACTGATTTCTTAAAGTATCGAAGCGCGACTTAACAGGGTCGCATTGTATGATCACTTGTTACGTGGAAAACTGAAATCTCACGATCAAGGGAGGTTACAGGTTTGTTAAAAAATATGATTTTTTTCCTAGTAATTAGTATTATAATTTATTATTTGATACATAGATATTTCGTCTAATTATCATGATCCGCAGAAGTTGTAAATTGGTCGTACATGTAATTTTAAAATATAAGCCTTTGGGGTATTATTCTGTCGGCTCCCAGACCACTGAACACAAAACAAAAGACCACACTCACAACTGAGCAATTGGACGAGTCAACACAAAACAAATGACCACACTCACAACTGAGCCAATAGACAAGTCAACACAAAACAAATGATCACACTCACAACTGAGCAATTGGACGAGTCAACACAAAACAAATGACCACACTCACAACTGAGCAATTGGACGAGTCAACACAAAACAAATGACCACACTCACAACTGAGCAATTGGACAAGTCAACACATAACAAATGACCACACTCACAACTGAGCAATTGGACGAGTCAACACAAAACAAATGACCACACTCACAGCTGAGCCAATAGACAAGTCAACACAAAACAAATGACCACACTCACAACTGAGCAATTGGACGAGTCAACACAAAACAAATGACCACACTCACAACTGGGCCAATAGACAAGTCAACACAAAACAAAAGGGAAAATAAAACATCAGAAAAAACTCGAAACTTTTAGTTAAGTACGATTCTCAAACGAATAATAATCTGTTCAACTCTTTAAAAAATTACTGAAGATCGACTAGAAAATATCAACGTAAATCTATTATTTCATTGGTCTAAGTCTAGTTAAATTGTTTTGTTTTTTAAGGTCTTGTTTATTTAAGCATATTTTTTTTTTAATTTAAAAAAATGTGTTCATAAGTACAGTCAAGAAGAGATTCGAACCCCTACCAAGCTACACGTCAGTGAAGTTATTTTACCGTACTACCACTGTAACCGTATAATTGTGTTCATTCATTAATTTAAATTTTAATCGAAATTATTCTCTTAATCTTGTATCAATCTCATGGCATTTTCAGCCCCGAGTTCAGAAAAAATCGCGTGAAACTAATTATGGGTGTCTCACGAGACAGTCGAGGAAAATGCGTCTTTAAAGAAAAAAATCTAAATAATAATTTCTTTTAGATGTCTCTAAAAGTATAACGTACAAAATAATACCATATATAATTTAGGTTGTTATATATTATATTTACTACCTGTATAGTGTACTATTACCCCCGCACCTTCGGTAAGTCTTGTTCACTTTGTATAATTATTTTAGTGATCAAAACAGGAAGTTAATCCCAAATATATATAGAATCTATCTATTTTTTTTCAATCTATTATTGCTAATATTTCGTTAACATAAGACCGCTTTTTGGACTTCAGAAAAAAAAAGTTTCGTAATTTTACTATGCTACCAATTTTGAAAACATAGTGATTCGTCTGTATTTATAATTTATGCTTCAAAACATTGATCCGCTAAAATGTTATCTAAAAATAGAACATTACTCATTGAGCTATGACGTTTTCCTGTTTTAGTAATGACCAGTGGCGTCTTGAGGGGGGGGGGGGCGGGGGGGCGGGCCGCCCCGGGTGACACCATCAGGGGGGTGACACCAAAGCCTANAATTTTACTGTTCGATTTTATGTCAGAAAAACAAAGAATAAACATTTCTTTCAACTAGAAAGAAAGTAAGAAATACGATGATAAACATTAAACACAAAGATTTTAATTTTTTTTAAAAAAATCAGTTAACTTGCAATAATAAAAAAATTCCAGCACACATACAACATTAAAACAAATAAGAAAAAAAAAGAAACAGTCGCAGCAGAGAGATCTTTAAAAAGGTTGGACATAAAGTCATTAAGGTTTTGACACACTAACAGCATGAATGAATCCCACCTCACTATATCCTCCACCTTAATGGGGTTGGGGGAGTACAATTTTTTTCAAGTTTTCTTTGTTGTTTTTTAAGAAGAGAATTTTGAATTCAATGTCTTTGAGTCAATATTTTGTTATATTATTAAAGACGTGAAAGCATGGATATACATGTTTGTATATAAATATTCCCCCGGTTAAGACGGTCCCATCCCAACTTACGCTGTTTCGTGGTTACAAACGAGCCCATATAAAGAATAATACTACGCATTATTCTGTATTTTTTTAATGTTTTTTTTTCAACGTTTGTTTTTCATGGGGTAACGAATTGTTTTCTCTATTTGAAATCAAAAAGTTATTTTAAAAAATATTTTTTATTATTTCAACCTACAACTTAAGTTTGCGATTTTTTTCATGGCGATGTTTTCAATCAAGTCAGTCAAGCTAAATAAGCTTATATTACAAGTTCCTTTTCAATAGTCATTGGAGAGAACATATTCAGTCTTGGTTGTCCAATACGAATTCTAACTAATTTTTGTATTCTTTTCAACTTTGCAAAGATCGCTCTCTACTGTAGTTTGAAGTCATCATTGAGAGATAGATGCGAATTTCGATGCTACAGTTGTAAATAACTGAAATTTAGCTCATTCAAAAGCAGCAAAATTTATTTTTAGCTCTGTGCACTTGTTTTGAGTTTCGCATTGTGCTACTTCCTTTTCCTTACCCTAAGCCTGGGGCTGGACAATACGTTTTTTAAGAAATTTCTGAAATTTGGACTAATTGTGAAGGTAAGCAGTCTTCGAAATTGCTTTAATATTCTTCATTAACTTGGCTGCTGCCCATCGAATGGCGTCATTTCTGAGCTCAGAATGGATGTCTTTATATGCGCTTAATCGATGTTGTGGGGCTTCGAAAAGTTTGTCAATGATTACCATAAATACCATTTTGGTAATATCAAACTGACACTTTCTCTTCTTTGATAGTATTGTCGATTATTTATAGTCTTTTTTTCCCACGGACTTGTCCTTTCCTTTGTCTTCATATGAATCAATTTAAAAATGCTGTCTTTTAACAAACTCATTGAGAGACTTCAAATACTTTGCTGAAATCAAAGATATTCTCGGCTCTTGAAGGGATAATTTTGTATTCTGAAATCTCTCTAAAATTGTTTTCCCCAAAATTCAAGTAACATAGCGACTTTAAGTTGTTTAGTTCCTTCCGAAATCTTTCTGCTTCAAGTCAGCAGACACGAGGATGATTTTCGTTGTTATTGTGCTGCCATATTTGTGAGAGTCATATTGTGTTGTTGTATTGACATAGTATGAGCATGCGAGTTGACTGAGTATGAAACACGTGGTTTGTGCTGTGAACGGAAAATATTGTGTGGTCGAGAAGGGAGAGAATGCATGGCTATTAATGTAAGGTTCGCTACGTAACAGAGGTTGATTCAGGATTCATTAAAGATACTTGCTACCTAGACTACAAGGAGTTGAAGCCGTGTGTCTTGACTTGAAAGTTCTTTTTAAGCCACCACATTCACTTCGATTAGGGCCTCTAATTCCCTTACAGCATTATGTCGGGGTGACCATCTTGTGTCAAACAAGGCTTTATTAACTTGTATCACTTTTATGTGTTTTGGAAGTATCTGTCGACGATGAGTAGATGTAACAAGCCAGGTATAAAGATTTTGCAGAAGACAACTGCTCCACGTTTCCCAACCAAGTGAAGGGAATGAGCTGTACACGGCACAAAATGAGCAGCACTGCACTTCTTACAAAGATTAGCCCAGACTCTGTTATACTTCCTACTTATAACTGCAGTATTGACTTATGACTGTCCAAGGCATTTTCAGTGATTCATACAAACATTGGCCCATCTTTATTATACATTATGATAACATTTAAATTATTGGGGGCCCCTGGCCTTAGCCCGCTCAGCCTCCTCCCTTTAATCAACCATAGGGGAAGGGGTCACGCATCTGTGACTATGTGTGACTAGGGGGCGGGTGTGTTTAAAAATGTGACGTCACATAAAAAACCCGCAACTTTAAATAAAAGTCCCCTTAAATATTTGATTGTATACAATTTATTTAATGGCGTTTTCAATGGCTCCCCGCGTGTTACGATACTAGAGTGCATACTTACACTAAAACACATATTTAAATGACAAAATACTTATTTGCAACATGCTAATTTTTATTGAGAAAATTATGGCTTTGGAGAGGGGTGTCTAAGCTTTGTGACGTCATAGCGGAACAAGGGGTTGGGGTTTACGTTTTTGTGACAAAGTATGACGCGGGTGAAA
>MUZC01000037.1:303353-332835 GCA_002072015.1 Radix auricularia | reverse complement strand
TTTATTATTTTTTTTTTTATAGATTATAAGGACTTCAGGGTCCGGATGAGAGGGCCTCGCGAGCCGTAGTTTGGAGACCCCTGATATAAATCATTACAGTATCAAATTATTATTTCAAATTTTGCAATTTGTTCAAGAGCGGCGAAATATTTCTAATCTATGAGGACCAATGATGTGGTATTAGAAATAAACAAGCAAATTACTGTCGACAGCGGTCAACTCCCCCTGTTCTAGAGTGACCATCGAGGTAGAGGTATGCAATTTATGACCATGGTATCATTGACATTAATCTCCACTTCCCTGTTGCCACTAACGCACACTTCCTGCCCGCATCTCGTCCGACGCCCCCCCCCCCGTGCCATCATGGGCGATGTCCCTATGGAGAACTGGCATGGTCAGTTGACTCGCCCGTCCCTCACCTCCCCCCCTCTCTTTCGCCTCCAGTGACACAATGAGAAATGGTGGCACCTCTTAGCGAGCTCGCTTGACCACTTAACCTGATCTCCGGGAGAATAAACAAAGCGACCAGTGTAGACCTTCCTGTCTAGCTGGACTTGTGGGGCTAAGTCAGAATACGACTGTCATATATAAAATGAAGTCACTTGGCGAGTGGGGGGGGATGGGGTGCAATGTTTCCTCTGAGGATCGTTGATCCGCCTGAAAAAAAAATCGTGGTTCATATTTGCTCAGCATAACTTTTTTGTGTGCAATATTTTACCAAATTTACTGCACGTTAATTCTAAACTCCGACACGGCATCTTTAGATGCCTTCGCAGCTGAGCTACCTACCACACAGCTTAAATGGAACATTGGTGAAGAGCCCCAACATGATCGCTCATTAAAGGCTCTCCTTCTATACAGAAAATTGCTGCGTCTCTACTCTTAGGGTTTCAACACAAGCACTGCCAGAGGCGGACCCCATCATCGGGACGTCACAACGCTATCCAAAACTTACTTTCCGTCACCTCTCATAGGCGACGACTAACATACGGGGATTTCCAACCCACGGCCAAGCCCCCCCCCCCGCACATACCTGCTCCACTGGACACTTCCAAAGCTAATGGCTAATGTCTAATGACGTGAGATGAACGGTCAGGCGAGTGATGACCCTCGCTGGACGACACGCTGTGACACCCATGTACCTCTTGGTGTTAACACTGGCTGGACAACTGTGCGCTGACCCCACGGCCTAAACGTAAGAGGTTCTAATTATTCATATTGAAATTCCCGGGGTCAGTGGTATTACAAAAGTTCTCAAAATATGACGAGTGTAACTAGAATGAATGAGTTTCTACTAAAACAATGTTACACCGCGTAATAAACATTTAATTTTTTTTAAAAAACAAGTTTTTGACTAAAAATCCTTTATATACGAGACATAACTACAAGGATGTTCATTATAATACGCAGGGCAAAACAATCCGAAAATACAAAATTCTAGTTATGTCTCGTAAAACGTGTTTAATTATAATGCGCACCGATCGTGAATATATTTTTCTAAATTCCGTTAGTGTCAATATAATGCGCACCTTATTGCGTGACATGAAAGGTTGTTGAACATATTACGCACCATGACACTCTATCTCAAAAATTATCATGATACATAGAGATAAATAAAATAATTTAGAAATTCAATAATTCAATTTCAGTACATTAGATCGATCTGAAATTTTGATAGATCATTTTTATCATCGACATGTGTCTGCCTGGAAAATTTCATCTCGCTAGCTTACGAGTAAATTAGTTAAAAATTGAACCAAAGTTTTTTTTGGCAAGCAAGTACGCACGCAAGGGCTCAGACACCACAAGTTAATAAAAAGGATTTTAAAAAAAAATTAAAACCCGCTAAAGTAAAGAAAATTGCATAACTTAATAAAACGTTGTATTAAAATTTAGCGTATGACACTAAGGCAAATAACTGGACCTCTTAATACAACGGTCCTCACACTGGATCGAGATCATCCCATTAGCATTAGAGTTGAATACACGTACTTTAAAATCACAAGACAAACAGTGTCCTGTCTCCCGACACTTCAATGGACGCGACCATATGAGCGTCAAGGACCTGGCAGTCACCGCCACTGTCTCTTGCACCAACACCCAGGAGGGTCAGTCTGGAGAATAAACTTATTCAAGAGTATGGGACTCTTGCACTACATGGGATGAATGTTGTGTTTGCGCTGACAACCTAGTCGTTTTGCGCCACCCACTCTCTCCTTTCCTATATAGGCTCGCCTTGCTCTCTTCCTGCTTTGCTTTCATTGACTCTTTGGAATTCACCGCAGCTAAGTTTTTATTTTTTATTATTTATTTGTGTATTGTTTGCTCGTTGAGGAAGGCTCTTTGCCGAAACGTTCGCTGTTTTGTTACGTCCTGTCAGGCAAACCCTTACCCTGTTTACCTGTTTTGTTACGTCCTGTCAGGCTAACCCTTACCCTGTTTACCTGTTTTGTTACGTCCTGTCAGGCTAACCCTTAGCCTGTTTACCTGTTTTGTTACGTCCTGTCAGGCTAACCCTTACCCTGTTTACGTCCTTTCCATTTACTTATTTATAAACCTGATTGCAGTCTCACCCCCATTTTGTTTACAATCTGAATGGTTATCATCTGTCTGATGATTCAAAGAAGCGTGGAATTCTTGTGTCTGTACGAACATTAGCCTTCCGTAATTAAACTAACCTCCCAACATGCACCGCGATAGTTTTGATGACTTTCCACCCGGTTAGTCATTGAGAAGTACGACAGTGAGAGTGAAAGCGGGATACCTTCCATCACTAAGAAACCACCGAGACGCCGCTTGTCTTCCAAATACCGCAGCGGTGTTCGTCATTTCCGGAACCCCGAAAACACTCATCGCAACGTCATGTTACTATTTTTAGAACAATCTCCTTCGTCTTAGGACGCAAAAACTGAAGTCGTGATTTGTTGTCAAAGTTTTGTGTACCAGAAAGTTGTCAACAAGTTTTTGTATTGGCCACGCCCATATATGGTATGGTCCATCCATAAATTACTTCCAGCGCCCACGGGGGGGGGGAGGTGGTCATATATTTTTGACAACGTGTGGCGAAAAGGGGTGGGGAGGGAGTTAAATATCGGTCAAAATGGCTCGACGATATTTTAGGACTGCGCTTTACAAAAATTAAAATCGAATCACAGGAGATATGTTTTAAGATACGCGGGGCAAAATACCCGACAGTTCTATTTTTAAAAAATCACAGCTATAAAACGATAAACCATCTACGACAATTCAATTTCTCAAATAAATATTGTCAACAACACACTCACACACACACACTCACACACACACACACACACACACACACTCACACACACACAATATGTATTTAATTTGTTTCGTTTTTTAAAAAAAGTTTTTGTGATTCTTGTTTTAATGTTCTTTTTATTCAGCTGTAAGAGTTCAACTCCGAGCCACGGAGATGGGGTTAAAACTCTTCACTTCAACTCCGAGCCACGGAGATGGGGTTAAAACTCTTCACTTCAACTTGACCAGGTAGACGAGAGTTCACAACTTCTATAACATTAACGCCCCTGGCAACGACTATAAACTATTCTTTGATCAAAGGCGGAGTTCAAGGATACTGGTTATGAGCAGCCTTGAAAATGTCTCGCAGATTCGCCCCTGACCTCTTACCCACAACCTGATTCTCTTACGTCCCCACTTTCTCCTTTCGACTTTGTGTGATTGACAGGGGCAGTAACCAGGGATTAGCTTAACGCCATTAAACTTAAAAATACCACCCTCGTCTCAGGCTCGGGGGTCACGAGGTGTAAGTGGTCGGTTGAAAGAGTTTGGTAGACTTGATGACGTATCCTTTCTCTTTGAGGCTTTTGGAGAAAGGGCGGGGGTCGAGAAGAAGGCAGGTATGTTTGAGAAAGGGGTTCAGTGTTAAAGAAGGGGGTCAATTGTTAGTGTTAGAACCGAGGCTTAGAGAAAGGGGTTGGATTTTTAGAAGATGGCAGAATGCCAGAGCCTTAGTGCCGTTAGAGAAGTGGGTTGGATTGTTAGAGTAGGGGCCGAGGATCAGAGAATAAGTTTGAGTTTCAGAGAAGGTGGTCCATTGCTAGAGAAGGGGGTCCATTGCTAGAGAAGGGGGTCCATTGCTAAAGAAGGGGGTCCATTGCTAGTGAAGGGGGTCCATCGCTAGAGAAGGGGGTCCATTGCTAGAGAAGGGGGTCCATCGCTAGAGAAGGGGGTCCATTGCTAGAGAAGGAACTGAATTATTATTAAACAGTTGTTGGAGTGTTTAAAAAAGTTGATCCAGTTTTAGATTTCTGTTTCAATGCAGAGCTGACCACAGTGTGACGTAAGCGCCGGACATCTCACAGGCTCAAGATATAAAACTGACACTGATTCAGAGACGCCACAGACATCTATGATTCTACATCGACACCAATGGTACCTTCACCCTGCGCGGCTGCGCATATGTCTGACCGACACTGCGCATCAGTTTAAAGTTAGCGCGCAGCAAATTTTGGTAAAGTCTTGCACGCAACAAAAAATGGATGCTGTGCAACTTTGCACACCAGTTTCGCACACAGACCAACGAATCGACACTGGGCTTAAAACGTATGTTCCACTGACCCGATTATGTTTTTTTTTCCTTCTTTTCATTTGCATATTGTAATCCTTTGCCCTCGCTGCCCTGGACATGTGTCAATTGTGCTACTAGCGGACTAAAGTCATCCGTTTTAGTTGAACAGGTAAAAAGGTCTCTCGCTATTTTTTACCTTTCTTTTCAGAACGGCCATCAGATCCCGGTGGGTAGATATATTATATACAAGCAACGAGCTTCTCTAGCCCCGAGGGCGAGTCACTGGAGAAGGCGAAGACTTTACCTCGCGTAGGTGGTCTGCCCATCAGGGGCGGATCATATCTTTGTGTGTTTTTTTTTTGGGGGGGGGGCGCGATGGGGGGGCGTTAGCTACATCGTACGGCGCCTCATAATAGAATAATAATTGTTGGCATTGACCTTTGTCTAATTTAGACGATTTTTTTCTCTCTAATTAAAATAAAGAAGTAGACAAATAATTAAGAAGTCGTAGAGTTCAAATGAGCGGTTCTCTGAGTTTACAAGATAACATAATGAGACATGCACACATACATACACATACAATAGACTTACACCACCACAAACATGCACATATACATACACACATATAAGGAACTCTAGAGAGAATATCAAATCTTAAAAGTCTCGCCTACACGAGAAGTGGTACACAAATAATCTCTAACACAAGAAGTTGTACACAAATATTCTCTAACACAAGAACTGGTACACAAATAGTCTCTAACACAAAAACTGGTACACAAATAGTCTCTAACAAAAGAACTGGTACACAAATAGTCTCTAACACAAAAGATCATAAAGAAAAAAATAACACATCTTATGTCTTGATTGAAAATCTAAGCATAAGTTGCTGAAACGTACAGCACAAAACGAACACGCATACATAGACACTGACATATACACAGATACACACATACACAGACGCTGACAAACATACATATACACACATACACAGACGGTGACAAACCACAAATACACACACACTGTAGCATGTAGAGGGTGTAAACCGTAGCTGCGATGACGTCATTCTGGCTTTGTTCCTTAATCCAAAACAACATAATTCTCCCTTTCAATCGTTAATCCAAAACAACACAATTCTCCCTTTAAATCCTTAATCCAAAACAACACAATTCTCCCTTTGAATCCTTAATCCAAAACAACACAATTCTCCCTTTCAATCCTTAATCCAAAACAACACAATTCTCCCTTTAAATCCTTAATCCAAAACAACACAATTCTCCCTTTAAATCCTTAATCCAAAACAACACAATTCTCCCTTTCAATCCTTAATCCAAAACAACACAATTCTCCTTTTCAATCGTTAATCCAAAACAACACAATTCTCCCTTTAAATCCTTAATCCAAAACAACACAATTCTCCCTTTAAATTTACCCATAAGCCTCCAGAAAGAATTAAGCCACGAAAATCGCCACATCTGTTTTCTTGTGTGTGTGTATGAGAGAGAAGTCGGTGGGTGAGAGAGAGAGAGCTAGAGGAAGATGGTGTGAGAGAGAGAGAGAGAGAGAGAGAGAGAGAGAGAGAGAGAGGGAGAGTCAAGAACCGTATACAACTCCTTCAAATCTACCTGGCAAAAACGATCACATTTACTAATTAATCAACTGTAAATCATCAATTTTTTTTTGCTCGTGTTCAGAAACAGATGCGGCACACAGAACCCTACTGATGACTGGGACCCGATCGCGGGGGGGGGGGGGTAGGGGGAGGAGGAGGGGGAGAGCCACATACATGTTTTAAATGGAGGTTTGACTGAGCAGGTCTGGAATATACAATGGCTGTAGCGATAGAAATCTGTGAGGACATCATATCTGACTTTTGTCTTTGGATAGCGCTGTCAGTAACCTGTGTGAGGATTATTTGTTTTGATATTATTATATACCTCGGGGGCTGAAGTTGCGCATGAATATTTATATTTGGATATTACGTGTTTTTTTAAAAAGTACATAATTTAATTAAGCAAAAAATGACCCCCCTCCCCTCCGATGACGTCCGTTGAATGACAGTGTGACACTGTCACCAGCCCGCGGCCCGCCCCCTGCGTTGTATCCTCTAACACAATTCTTTCTTCTGGCGATTGCCTCCCTCGCCATCGACTCTACTGGGTAGGACGTCACCAAGCCGGGACTCTAAGATTAGCAATAGCCCTCGGCAACAGAGCTCGAGTTGGATTTAGTGCTCTGGAGGTCCCCTCGGATGATTGGGGCATCAGATAATGATGTTTGGTAGGAGGGGGAGGGGGGAATATCAAGGTATGCGGGTGATTGTGATGGGGTGGGGTGGAGCATCAGAGGGTACTAAGTGATTATTGAAGGAAAAAATGGGGGGAGGGGGGGAACTATTTCAATCGATTATCTGAAAGGTACCAGATTTTGTCAAAACGGCTCATTAGTGGGTGGGGGCGATAGGGTATGTGTTTTTTCAGTAAAGTAGCAGGCGACAGGGGCGTTTATCAGAGCTAGAGTTTCGCCAATGTCCTTTGACCACCAGATGTATTTGAAATGTCGAGGAGGTACGTCGGCACCACCAACTGCTGCACACCTTTATTATTGACTTTAGTGAAACAGTTACTATGACGTCATTAAAAGGTTGACGCCACGTCATTTTATTTCTCATTAATTCACATTCGACACACACACACGCACACACACACCCACACACACACCCAAAAACCCACACACACCCACACACACACACTCACACACACCCACACACACACACTAACACCCATTAACACACACGCACACACCCATACCCACCAACACACACAGACACACACACCCACAAACACACACCCACACACACGCACACACACACACACATACACACACACACACTCACACACACACACACACACACACACACACACACACACACACAATCGACTGCTTCCATTTACTTCCAGAGTTATCATTCTTTGTTGGGCAGTAAAACAAAGGTGTCGGCCTTTAAATTTGCATTAACGGAAACATCCATTGCCGGATTCTCGGTTGAAAATGATGGACTGTATTTCATTGTCATGCATAGTTATCGTACTTTGTGGGGCATCGCCACAAGATGGGGACCATTGAAATGTAGATAAGAATTTTTTTTGTTGAAATTTTAATATATATATATATATATATTAGGACTATGGAAATTATCGATTAATTTCTCGATTAATCGGTAAATTTCTATCGATTAAAATAAGTTTAATCGATAAAATAGCGATTAAAATTATGGAAAATCTATTCAATGATATTGACCGATTTATCCATAAATAATTAATTATTAATAATAAAAAATAGTTGCTTTTTTAAAATACAACCTCCTCCATTTAAAAAAAAAAAAAGATTTTTTAAGTGTAAACTTTAAAATAAGCTATTTTATAGGAAAATGATATCAGCAATTAAACATTGTTTTTACATAATGAACAAAACAAAATTAAAATTCATTGACATCATATTGAACTACTTATATCTATATTTTTTTAAAAAATGTGAATTGCCTGTTTTTGTTACTTCCCTTAAAATTTTAAGTTTTATGACGTCATGCATCTTATTTTTAGCTTAAATCAAAATTATCGATTAATTATTCGGTAATTTTTTCAAAAAATAACGATTAATTTTAAATTAATTAATCGATAACAGCCCTAAAAAATATATATTTATTTATTTATAATATATATATGTTGTTAAATCCTTTACTGATTTCTCGCCAAAGGAAGACAACAGGGGCAAACAACTCCTGTTTCTCCATTTGGTTGACATTTACATTTCAACGTAATCTTTCCAGCCCCTACCTCCACCCCAATGAAAAAAAGAAACATTTAAATACGTAGAAGAGATGAAGCGAGATTCTATATTCGTTTTTTTTCCTTCATAGGTCGTCTAGAGGGAACGAGGGAACATTGAACAACTATTAACGAACATTAAAGGGAACCTTGGACAGCAACGAATGAACCTTAGAGGGAACATTGGACAGCAACGAATGAACCTTAGAGGGAACATTGGACAGCAACGAATGAAGCTTAGAGGGAACATTGGACAGCAACGAATGAAGCTTAGAGGGAACATTGGACAACATTCAAACAATGAATGAGGAGGACAAAAACAAACACAAATAAAAACAACAAACAAACAAACAAAAATTGACATATATAGGACCTTTGACTCGACTCACTTAGAAGACACCATTTCATACAAATCAGATAATAAAGAAAAAATCACATCTCCTTTATGTTACGTTATTGTTCTCATCGCTGTTGTTTGGTTAAGCAAAGAAGGCGCGATTTTGCACACCAAACGCCAGGGGCATGTTGCACACCAAGCGCCTGAGGCGTGTTGCACACCAAGCGCCTGAGGCGTGTGGCACACCAAGCGCCTGGGGCGTGTTGCACACCAAGCGCCAGGGGCATGTTGCACACCAAGTGCCTGGGGCGTGTTGCACACCAAGCGCCTGAGGCGTGTTGCACACCAAGCGCCTGGGGCGTGTTGCACACCAAGCACCTGGGGTTCGTTGCACACCAAGCGCCTGGGACGTGTTGCACACCAAGAACCTGGGGCGTGTTGCACACCAAACGCCTGGGGCGTGTTGCACACCAAACGCCTGGGGCGTGTTGCACACCAAACGCCTGGGGGACGCAAAGCTCATGGTTGACCATGATTCTGGCCGTGCTCTGTATTGTTAAATGAGAACCCCGTGCTCCATCCTTTACCACTCTCCCCTCCCCAACAGAGAACTTTGAGTTAGCCAGGGGCGTGTACGCCTTCAGATAAATTTAACTTCTCTATGTAAAAGAATTAATGATCTAGAAGGCACGGAGTGAAAACGCGAGTAAAATTAATTTATCGTACCGCGGGAGTCAATCTTCACTAAAGTTTTAATTTAAAGAGACGCCGATGGAAGGTGTTGCTGTTGATGAGTGCGATATTGAACACATACGGCGTTAAAGTATCATGTGTTTAACAAGTCGAATGTGTTGAGAATGGCACTGAATTTTTGTTAACATTTTGTCATGAAAATTAAGAGATATCTAGAAATAAAAGCAAGACTCATTAAAATATGACGTTTAAAAAATTGTTTTCATGAATTTATATGACGTTTTCCAACAACAGCCATGAATAAAGTGAAGAGTTTTTTGGTCCCTCTGAAAAATTACTTATGTAACGAGTTTGTTATATGTATATATAGCTTTATCGTATTTAATGAATCTCGAATATCAACTATGGCTCAAATAAACCGCATTAATGCTTAAACGTCAACTGGAATTCCAGTCCAGACCAAGCGAGTCCGCCCCAAGAAACTGATAGCGAAAATACTGACACAAGTTGGGCCCCCCGGGGGCTCACCTCGTAGTGAGCAAATAAGAGATCGGATGGCAAGATCGATTGTATGTGTTGAAGTTGACCAATAAGGTCAACGGCCTTTTGGAAGAATAGCAGAAGGGGTTCGAGAGTATTTATAGTGTGAAGTGGACCCACAGCCTAGACCCGTGATGACGAAGAGAGCAAGCACCCTGCGGTGGCTGACTTCCTTCTTGGACGGCGGAGTGGTGGTGTGGGTTCCACAAGGGTTTCGTAAGCAAAATGCCAATGACTGAATATAGATCTGGAGAAGTCCGCTCACTTTATATTAAGTTGGCATTGTCATATATCATATAGCCCCCCCCCCCAAACCTAAAAAAAAACAACAAACAAACAAACACAAAAAAACAAAAAAACAAACAAAAAACCCTCCAAACACACATTGTTACAGACCGAACCTAAAGACGAATCACTCTAACTGCTGTAGCTGTTAGAGTTGAAAATAAATGGTAAGCAAAACATACTTACTTTTTTATTACTTTTATTTACTTATTATTATTTTGGTGGGAGGAGTTGGTGGGCGAATTGGAAAATCAGAAGAAAAAAAAAGACTTTTCGTACTTAATAAACGCGTCCTTTTAAAAATACGGAAAATAAATCTTGCATACGCACGGCGTCAAGAAAGAGTGTGCACGCATGGAATGGAGCACCAACTTTCACCAAATCTTGACAAAGGATTTGCGTTGGATACAAACGGAAGTTAAATGTGCTTTAGGTATATGTCTCTGTTGTTATTTTTTATTAGATCTAGATTATACTAGATATAGATTCTACCACTTTTTATTAACTTGATTTCGATGCTATTTTTTTTTTTTTTTTTTTTTTTTGCCTTTTTGTCCGCAAATTTTTTTAATATTCCATTGTAAAATTAAATCACTTCTGGAGATCTCAGAGATCTCAAAATTTGACCACAGATAGATCTAAATCTTGGACGACAATGCATGGTATCGAAATTGCAGCTCAATCGACTGTACCGTAATTAAATTAATACATTTTGTAGTTCATCTCTATGTACTATATGTGTCCGTCTGCTGTTGTTGACATTCACGTGCCACATGAGTTCACCCCGTGACCACATCCCGTGGTTTTAAAACGTTGGGCGGGCGCTTATGAGGTGTTTGGTGTAAAAATAAATAGAGGTTTTTAAAAAGCTTTTAAAAAACACGTTTTTGTTAAGTGGACTAAAAAGAAGAAAATAAATTAAAACTCATATGTTCAAGTACATTGATTTAATACGACTAAAAACGTTGGGCGGGTGCTTTAAAATCCCATTCTAATTTAGAAAGAAAACACAAAGATGGGTGTTTGATGTTTGCTAAAAAATTTAAAGATTTATAATTTAGAAGTTAAAAAGAGACATCTATAAATGAGAGAATGAGTGAACTGCGTATGTAAAACATCAAAAGCGCCCGCCCCACGTTTTCAGTCAAATTAAACGAAAGTACTTGAACTTATTAGTTATAATGTATTTTCTTATTTTTATACCTCTTATAAAACCAATGTGTTTTTTAAAATCTTTTTTTCCCCTCCTTTATTCATTAATACCAGTTTCTGCATGTCTTCCTCTGTGCAATGCGTTTTGAGGAACTTTTAGCCTCCACTTGTTTTAGAGACAGTAAGAAGGCAAAAAGGACAGAACGATAGAGAGAGACTTTGGTGAACTCTTTGCATTTAACTATCCCCCCCCCCATCCCTTACTGATTTTTGTCACTCGCTCTAAATGTAAAAAAAATAAAAAAAACATCTCCGTACAACAGGTATTAACAATCTACTACTTCCGGGTTACGAATTCCTCGGGCGAGGGCTGTTCGAAACGAGCGTCACCAGACAAGGTGCCGAAAATCCCCCGCGTCGTGCACAGGTGCGCAAACCGACAGGTTTCCTTGTACCTGCTACAGGCGGAATGCTGTCCTGTCCATCGCAGGTCATCCGTCTTCTGCAGCGTCGTGTCTTCGATGTGTCCCGGTAGATGTTAGGTTGTTGAAAGCGGCTGTTGGGTTGATGTAGGTTGTTGTTGTAGACTGTTGTTAGGTTGTTGTGTAGGCTGTTGTTTGGTTGTTGTAGGCTGTTGTTTAGTTGTTGTAGGCTGTTGTTTGGTTGTTGTATCCCTGCCTGTCAGTGGTCTGGAATGTATTTCAGATTGCCTAGGGCGCGTCCAATCGGTAAACGCTAAACGCTCAGAAGCTTTCTCTG
The DNA here is from genome assembly GCA_002072015.1 of Radix auricularia. NCBI lineage: Eukaryota > Metazoa > Mollusca > Gastropoda > Lymnaeidae > Radix > Radix auricularia. Next base: position 320,693 of record MUZC01000037.1, on the reverse strand, counting down.
AAATGTCTCATTTCATTGGTGTGCTATTAGGACGCATAGTAAATATGGTCTTAATCTTATCTCATCTTTAACAGTCACTCCTTCTATACAGAAGATTATTTCATCCTAAGTATATCTATGCGTTGTGTCTAGTCCTGCACTCTTATTAGAATTTTAAATGATGATAAATTGTTGGCTTTCCTAGCTTCTTCAGGCAACCCAATGCACGCCCGAAATCCGGAAGGGAAGAAAGAAAACTTGAATGTGTTTGAACTTTAATGGTGTTACCCTTGTCAGTTCATTTATGGTTAATTTACACTCTATATACTCTCTACGGCTAATTTACACTATATAATCTCTACGGCTAATATACTCTCTACGGCTAATTTATACTCTATGTAATCTAGGGCTAATTTACACTCGATATACTCTCTACGGCTAATTTACACTCGATATACTCTCTACGGCTAATTTACACTCTATATACTGTCTTAGCTATTTCTATACCCTCTAAGTTATTTATATACTCTCGAAGAGCCTAATACACTAACCGAATCTACTATGTTTCGTAAAACGTGTTTAATATGATTATTATAATGGGCACCGAAAGTGAATATATTTTTAGCGCATTTTCGAGAAGTCGAATGCGCTATTGCACCCGTTTTGTCCGTCCGTCTGTCATCACCTTTGATCACAGCATCCATAAGTCCTAGACCCATGATGTATATATGTTTTTTGTATGTCCTGACCTGCCATTTGTGCATCAACACTCAGTTACTCGATCCGTTAAAAAACCCCGTTAAAACTACCAAAAAACTTTGCGAATCGAGAGGTAACACTGGCGCGGGAACGGCCGCCATTGCCGGAAGTCGAATTGATCATTTTTCAAGCATTCAAGAGTGGTGCGAAGGCGTGCAAAAGAATTAGTTTTTTTTTTTTTTTTTTTTTTTTTTGTTGACGTCATTAGAATATGTGTAAAAGTTTAGAGAGTTTTACGTCATCATTTGTGGTGACTTGTAGTTAGATTAAAGAGAAAATAATTTTTTTTTAAATGTAAAGAAATGACTTTTAAATTTAAAAAATGTCAGGTATATTCATTACACAAGAAAATTCATAAAAATATGTCTAAAATCTAAACACAATTACTGATAACTACATAATGCTGATATCTAACATAAGTACTGATACATAATACGAAAACGCGCTAACACGTCCTGAGTACCAAAAGGGACCAGGCTTAACATGATTTTTTAAAAGTGATGTCAATGTAATGCGCACCTTATTGCGCGACATGAAAGGTTGTTGAACATATTACGCACCACAACACTCTATCTAAAAATTCAATAATTCAATTACTGTCCATTCGATCGAATTCAAATTTTGATACATCATTGGCATGAGTCTGCCTGCAAAATTTTAGATCGCTAGCTTACGAGAAAATGGGTTAAAATCGATCCAAAGTTTTTTCGGCAAGGTCGCACGGTCGGTCGGTCGGTCGCACGGTCGGTCGGTCGGTCGCCCGCCCGGCTCAGACACCACAAGTTATTGTATAGGATTTAAAAAGACACGATTCTCGTTCATATTTCACCCCAAAAATAAAGTTATGTATAAAGTTATGTATAAAGTTATGTATAAAGTTATGTTTCCTAACATACTTAAACCCAAGTCGTATAATTTTAAACACATAAACATATGATTTATAATTAACGTTTGTCAATAATTGTTAACATTTTTTTATGTAGTTGTTTGTTAAAAAACATATAATATAACTAATGATAGCCATTGCTTGGCCTATATTTTTGTTTATTTGTTCTTTAATTAATTTTCCAAACTTTACCATTTTCCGTTATAGTAAATGTAAAACACCCTTATAACCCGTTACTGGCTCAAATTGTGGCTGTAGTCAGTGCCAATGGTCAATTTTGGTAAAGTTTGTTTTATCCTTGAAGAATGTACCATTACAGGAAACAATGTACCATGGCATGAAATAATTTACCATTATAGTAAACAGTGTACCATTACAGGAAACAATGTACCATTACAGGAAACAATGTACCACAGCTTAAGAATGCAAAAGACAAAAAAAGTGTTTTCTTCGTGCTGTTGACGAAAAGATACCATTGGGACCAGGGAGGGGTTGTAGGCCCTAGGCGAACTGAATTTGGTGGTCCAAAATGTAATTGAAAAATAATTGTATGATTCCTGTTCCAGGCTCTCACTAATCGGAGGCCCTAGGCGACTGCCTAGTTTGCCTATAGCCTATGCCTTAGGCAGGCCAGGCTTAGGATACCTAGTTTACCTATGGCTAAGGCAGGCCAGGCTTAGGATAACTAGTTTGCCTATGGCTAAGGCAGGCCTGGCTTAAAAACCTGGTTTGCCTATGGCTAAGTTAGGCCAGGTTTAGGATACCTTGTTTCCCTATGACTAAGGCAGGCCAGGCTTAGGATACCTAGTTTGCCTATGGCCTATGGCTAAGGCAGGCCAGGCCTAGGAAACCTAGTTTGCCTATGGCCTATGGCTAAGGCAGGCCAGGCTTAGGATACCTAGTTTGCCTATGGCTAAGGCTAAGGCAGGCCTGGCTTAGGATACCGGGTTTGCCTATGGCTAAGGCAGGCGGGGGTTAGGATACCTAGTTTGCCTATGGCTAAGGCAGGCCAGGCCTAGGAAACCTAGTTTGCCTATGGCCTATGGCTAAGGCAGGCCTGGCTTAGGAACCGGGTTTGCCTATGGCTAAGGCAGGCCTGGCTTAGGAACCGGGTTTGCCTATGGCTAAGTTAGGCCAGGTTTAGGATACCTTGTTTCCCTATGACTCAGGCAGGCCAGGCTTAGGATACCTAGTTTGCCTATGGGCTATGGCTAAGGCAGGCCAGGCTTAGGATACCTAGTTTGCCTATGGCTAAGGCAGGCCAGGCTTAGGATACCTAGTTTGCCTATGGCCTATGGCTAAGGCAGGCCAGGCTTAGGATACCTAGTTTGCCTATGGCCTATGGCTAAGGCAGGCAAGGCTTAGGATACCAAGTGGTAGAAAACGAAAGTACTGTAATTAGACGTTTCTTTAAGAAGTCTCCCAGAAGTGGTTACCCTCTACGCGGGATAGATTCAACCGGGTCTTTAGAGCCTAATGGCTCGACCCAAAAGAGAATGTACATTCATTAAGAAGAAGTCTAATGATGTCATTGAACTGACATTCAACAACAAGGGCGATGACATCCTGATGTCATCCATTCATCTCCAATAAACCCCAGCTGATGTCATACAGAGATAAAGCAACCTTCAAACCCAAGTGGGGTTGTTGTTTTTGTCGCAGAGTTGCCACTCAAGCCTTGCAATTATCCACAGTTCACTGAGTTTTCTATTACCGTATGACGTATTTTATCAGTTTGAAAAGATAAAAAGATTTTTTTTAAAAAAAAGGTCCTAGAAAAAGAAACTTTTAAGAAACAATTTTTCGGTTAAGATACTCTTTTTGTTAAGATACTTTTTCGGTTAAGATACTCTTTTGGTTGAGATACTTTTTCAGTTAAGATACTCTTTTAGTTAAGATACTTTTTCAGTTTAGATACTCTTTTGGTTGAGATACTTTTTGGTTAAGATACTTTTTCGGTTAAGATACTTATTCAGGCCTAAATGGGCCTAAAAAAACTAACGTTGTTCATCTGTATCTGTTGGGGCCACGAGTCTTTATAAGAATAAACAAGACACATACGCGTCTTAGTGTTAACGAGGCCGCAAACAAGCTGTTGTCCTTTAATGTAGCAAAGATGAAGTGGGCGCGAGGGCCACCCAGGTCTCAAACCTCGTGAACAGCTCAGACCGGCGAGAAGCCCTTACGTCACGGCCATTTGCTCGGTTCGCCCCCTGCAGAGGTGAGTCCGTCACTAACAGACTCGGCCAGGGGTTGTTATTGTGTCCTCCTTATTGAAGCAGCATCACCCCCAGAAACGTCTGTATTTACACACAATCCTGTCTTAAAATAAAAATCTCAAATTTAAAGCATAAATTCTTGTTCCGTTTATAGCATCTGTGATACGGGGATGCCGAGTTCATTATTTTCAGAATCCCCGATTTAAAATAGATATTTTTTATTTTTTTTTTAAAGGCCAATTTGTTTTAAAAAGCTAGCATCCCATTATCCTAATTTCTGAAGAGCGCTGTTTGTGTGAGGTTTGATGCAAGACGTGTCAAGACCCGAGTGGCTTTAACACACAACTTATCAGAACATCAGCAGACGCTGCAGAAGTACATCAGAGGAGAACTGTGGGGCGGGGGGTAGAGGAGGAGGGTCGCTAGGGGGTCGTGGGGTACACCTGCTGCTTCTGACAAATCGTCAGTGTAAACCCCCCGTGAGGGTGGTGCTGAAGGGGTAGAGGGGCGCAAATAATTTGTCAACCTCAAGGGGTCCTCAAACCCTCATGTGTGCATCCTGTTTATTTATTCTTGATTCAGTGTGATTACTATAGAGTAAAAGATGAGCTTTTAGCGTTCGTCTTGACTTCTTGTCTAATCCATACAGACGCTCTTAAAATTTCTATACAGGAGAGTATCGCGTCCAGAGACCATGTCGGTCTGCTTGCAAGTGATGCAGCGTTCACAGGCCACGGCTATGAGGTTTACACGCATATTGCCAGCCGCCTTTGTTTTCCTAAGTAGGGTCAGGTACCTATTCAGACCTGAGTGAACTCGGGGACACCCTTGGACCCGGGAACAAATCCTTGGCTTCAAGGAGATTCGAACCCGTTGCCATATGCAGGCTAGCCGAGCGCGCATGCCATTTGACCGCTTTTTTATTATGCTTGTGGTATTAGAAGGGACGCGGTGGTCTAAGTTAGCACGCTGGACTGTCGAAGCGTGGCAAGAATTCGAGCCACGGGCTCGAGCCGCGGTACTGGCAAGGCCCCCCCGGGGCATTGTACGGACCACATAATCTCCTCCTCTTTAGTGGTAAATGAAACTTGTGAACGCTACTTCACTAACCCAATAGGCCGTCATGGTCTTTAAAGGGGTGATATAGGCATGTGTGGTATTAGGGTATTTGCGTTTATAAGTTTTAGATTATTTAGATATTATTGTTTAGGTTATTAGGCATGAGGTATTGGATTGTTTTAATGAATAACATAAAATCAATTTATTACTGTATAAAGTCACAAGGGTTTAATGGTAGGTTACATATGGGATATTAGTGTAGTAATGTATCAGATTACAAGGATATAATCATAAGACGCAATAGGATATGAGGATATTAGTGTAAAAAAATGCTACTCTATCTTGGCGACTTTGAAATGATACGATGAATTGCTAGCCTCGCTTCCAGCCACCGACTGCACTGATATTGATCGCAGTGTAGTTAAATGAAAGTGATTCTACCGTCTGCCATTAACTCAACCCCCCTTCCCTCCGCCCGCAACTCGATCCCCGCCCCTTTCAACTTCAACCTCCCACCCCCATCCCCACCCCCCAGCTGATTAGACAGACTACTGCGGGATATCGACGCTAAGACTCCGTCCAGGTCTCATCTCTTATGACGATCGATGAAATGTCGGCACTTGTATTGCGAGCTCACGTGTACCCTACAGAAGAGCTCTACATTTTAGTTGACTTATGCTCTCTGCGTTCACATATAAAATAGTTGACAAAATATCATATATACTAGGGCTGTTGTCGATTAATTTAAATTTAATCGTTAAATTTTGAAAAATTATTTTGAAAAATTACCGAATAATTAATCGATAATTTTGATTAAAGCTGAAAATAAGATGAATGCCGTCATTAAACTGAACATTTCATAAAATGCCCATAACTTAGGTATTTAATTTAAAAAATATAATCTTTTTATGAGATATATTTAAATGTAAGTAGTTCCATTTTAATGTCAATGAATCAAAATTTTGTTTTTGTTAATGAATGAAAAACAATGGGGTTTTTTTTACACATCATTTTCCTTATAAAAACTGCTTATTTTAAAATTTAAAGTTTGTACGTAAAAAAAGCAAACTATTATAATTTATTCATAATGAATTATTTATTAAAAAATCGAAAAAATTGTTTAAAATATTTTCTTTCATTTTAATCGCTATTTTATCGATTAAAATAATTTTAATCGATAAAAATGTCTACCGATTAATCGAGAATTAACCGTTAATTTCCGCAGCCCTAAATATACCAATACTACCTGTGCACACAAATTACAGAATAGTTGACATAATACTTTCTCTGTACACATGAAGTACACGTTTCATATCACCTATTTGATAGCTGAATGGTCAAAAGTATTTTGTTTGTTGTTTTTTTTTAAATTTAAATTCTTTCAATTAATGCGTGGCGTCTGATTGCTTAATGCTTTGCTTGCCAAAAAAAAGTTTGGATCGATTTTTAACCCACTTCCTCGTACTAGCGTGCTGAAATTTGGCAGGCAAAGTCGAGCCGATGATAAAAAAAATGATGTTTGGAAATTTCAAATCGATCGAATTTACTGTAATTAAATCAACGAATTTTTAGATCATCTCTATTTATTTCTATGTAGCGTGTTAGCTTTTGAGCAAGAGTGTCGCGGTGCGTATTATTTTGAGCAAGAGTGTCGCGGTGCGTATTATTTTGAGCAAGAGTGTCGCGGTGCGTATTATTTTGAGCAAGAGTGTCGCGGTGTGTATTATTTTGAGCAAGAGTGTCGCGGTGCGTATTATTTTGAGCAAGAGTGTCGCGGTGCGTATTATTTTGAGCAAGAGTGTCGCGGTGCGTATTATTTTGAACTATTTTTTTAAAAAAATTACTTTCCTGCTGCGCTGTGCGGTGCGTATTATATTGACGATACCTTTTTAAAAAAGTATATTCACGATCTGTAAATATAAATGCTATTAATTGCTGACCTGTCTCGCGTTGGGCACTATGTCAAACATGTTTTTATAACCTTTTTCCTGTGATCAAATGGAGCTGTAATTTAGCTTGCAGATTGTTGTAGGTTTTTTTTTCAATACTATAAATCCTTTATATATTTAAGACATAACCAACAATTATTTTTATTTTGGATTGTCGTGCGCGTATTATTATGAGCATTCTTATTGTAATATCTCGTATATATATAGGATTGATAGTCAAAAACTTTTTAAAAAAATGTTTTCTTTCTTTGNTTAAAAAAAAAAATATATATATATATATATATATATAAATTTTTTTTAAAAGTTCCCTATATTTCTAATAAAAGATTTCCGCCATTATAGGACAGCCTAATATTTTCGTATTGACCAGAAAAAATTAAAACAATAACAATGAATTAACTGTCCGGTCACCGATAGCGATTGGTCCCTCAAACTCCTACAGACTCCTACAGCCAATCTCTAGCGGATACAAATTAAATATCATTTACATATTGAACAAATTTACGCGGACGTTCAAAACGGTGCAGGATTTTTGTCATCATTCGGAACTGTGTTCCCATCTAGAAGTGGGTCAATCTCCTGCTAATCACTACTGTTACTCCTAGGCAACATGCCACCGAAACGACGGTGGTACGTGCTTGGGCGGGCTTTGTTACCCGCCATACAATAAAATACACCTATAGAGTAAACTAGGTCCCCGCTTCTGAGCTCCATCAAAGTCTATCAGTTTGTGTCCATTTTGTAACGCAGTAATTCATCAGAAGAGCTGTCGTCATTTTCTGTCTCTGAGTTAGACTCCATTACTGCCATTAGCTTAAAATGCTTTTTATTTTCTTTGATAAGTAGACGAAGTATTAACCATAGTAGGCAAACTTTACAAACATTTTGAACATTCTCGTCTGTCAATAGTTAAAAAACCAAAATATTCCTGTAATCGTCCGGAAATTTATTATTTATCGGCCGATATATTTTTAACAACTTTTGACTTCCAATAATTTGTAAGTGATGAGTCGATTTATCGTTAAAAAATTTCATCGTTAAAAAATTATAAGTATAAATCGAGAAATTGATCGTACATTTCTGCAGCCCTATATATATATATATACCTTGACGCGTGAAAAGTTGATAATTTAAATACTAAGAAAAATCAATTTATCCTGATCACTAACACACGATAATTTGACCAGCCCCGCCCATAAATTTCCCAGCTGATAAATATTTCAGACTTCATTTCCGGATGAGTTTATGGATGCCTTCATACAATAGCTTTACTTTAAAGTAAAAGTACAGGATGTAACTGAAAATTCTTAGTCAGTTAAGCCGTGCGACACAGCACACCACCCAGTACCCCAGCGCCCCCTAGCAAGCCTGCGTAAGCCCCCACCGTACCATCCCCACGCCCAGCCACCCCCTCCCCCCAGCCACCCCCTCCCCCCACACCATTCCGTGAACACTTTTTTGTGTGTTAATTTAAATTTTAGTTGTTTCTTTCGTTGACGAATAATCAGTTAAGCCAAAACTCTGGTTGCGCCCAAAAATGCAATTCTTTTATAATTTTTGCCTTTGACTAACCGTTGAAACTAAATGCAAAGAAATTTAAGTTATATTTTTATACTCTATAAGATTTCATTTTTTGTTTCGTCACTTGTCGTAAAGTCAATCTTTTCTCTTGACGCAGAGGCGTTGTTATGATATTTTGCACCCTAGGACAGACCCCCTCACCTCCCCCCCCCNCCCCCTCGTTCCTCGAAATCATTGTATCTCGGCACCCTTGCCCCCTTTTCACTACGCGCCATAACAAAACGCCCCTGTCTGGACTCCCATCTTGTCTCATTTGAAAACACTTGTCCGTGTTTCTGGACAACTTAATAACAATTCGAGTCTTCGTTTCAGGTGATGTCCCAGTAATGCACACGAGGTGCGCATTAACATAACTTTAAAAAAAATATTTATTAGTGCTATGTGCTCTGCTGTCATAATTAGCTCGTGTTACGGAACTTTAAGAATAGGAAAATAACCGAGGACGTGACGAGGGTGTGGGGAAGGTATTATAGCCAGCCAGCCAACCCAGGGAGGGGGTTACAGAGGCTGAGTTGACGGTGTCTCCATCACCCCCGACCCCAAACAACCGCTGGTTCCCGTCGAGTCGGATCAGCCAGGGATCTGGTTCGGGGAGGGAGGCGTTATATTGTTCCGGGCAGCGGGACTATGGGGATGTTTGGCTGAGATTCTATGTCCCAGACGTGGCGTTATGGACAAGAACAGGGAGTGGGGGCGCGGTGTCTGCCCCCCTCCCGCCCGTCACCCCTTCGCGACAACAGGGTACCAGCGCGGATATTGTTCCGTAATTATAGGTGGAAGACGCGCTCACCACTACTTCGGGTGGCAGTGTTGTTGTTTGGTTTTTTGTGTTTTTTACGACCGTCGCAAAAATGGGATGGTTTGACGAAAATCGCCCCTGACGTTCAACATGGGGGTGTGGGTTGTGACAGGCGATTGAAAGGCGGGGGCCGGAATCTTCTGTCCCACCGCCCGCCACAAATAAAAATTTATAAAAAGGGAAGATAATTCCCTCCCGTCAAAAATAAAAAAAAAATGATAAAAAAGAAAGAATACCGTCAAGAGGTAATACGAGGGATGATGATGATGTCGACAAGCCCTCGACAATGTGCTCGGGTGGAGATGGTCCCCAGTTCGTTCACGCTCGTCGTTGTTTGGGGGGGGGGGTAGGGGATGGCGGCAATTTGATGGGCTGAGCGATGTTGACAGCCGACAATACCAACTAAGGGGTCGGGTGTCCGTTTCAGGGCCGTTAACCACAGAGGCGGTGACAACAACACCATGTTTTCCGGTGAATGATGATGTCTTGTTTTGGGGTTCATACATCAGGGGATCTTAAACTGTTGACGCGGTGAATGGTGATGTCTTGTTTTGGGGTTCATACATCAGAGGTTCTTAAACTGTAGACGCGGTGAATGGTGATGTCTTGTTTTGGGGTTCATACATCAGAGGTTCTTAAGCTGTTGACGCCCATAAATGATGATGTCTTGTTTTGGGGTTCATACATCAGGGGTTCTTAAACTGTTGACGCCCATAAATGATGATGTCTTGTTTTGGGGTTCATACATCAGGGGATCTTAAACTGTAGACGCGGTGAATGGTGATGTCTTGTTTTGGGGTTCATACATCAGAGGTTCTTAAACTGTTGACGCGGTGAATGGTGATGTCTTGTTTTGGGGTTCATACATCAGAGGTTCTTAAACTGTTGACGCCCATAAATGATGATGTCTTGTTTTGGGGTTCATACATCAGGGGTTCTTAAACTTTTGACGGGGTGAATGATGATGTCTTGTTTTGGGGGTTCATACATCAGAGGTTCTTAAACTGTTGACGCAATAAATGATGATGTCTTTTTTGGGGGGTTCATACATCAGGGGTTCTTAAACTTTTGACACCAAAGGAGTTAATTATCGTTGTTTTTAACGATATATTTTTAAGATGAATTTTAAACGCGACTAGCCTCTAAACAAATTTAAAAAAAAAAAATAATAAAAACCTGAAAGCAGAACCCAACAATGTCACTCAGGTAAAACGCCTCATCAAATGCTAGTATCTTAGTATCTTTACGTTGGCTCTGAGGTTTATTGGTCCGTGTCCAAAGTAAATAACAACACAAATTGTATGGACGGTTCAGTTGTTGTTTTTTGTTCTATATTTTATTAATATTCTTTCGTGGTAGTTCTACACTACTAAGTGGATTTGGTCAGATATCTGCGCTGCCGCGCAGCTTAAAGTGGCGGAACACAACACACGAAAGTGTCCTCAAACTTTTCAACTTACCACAATCAACACCTCAACCACCTTCACCATCACCTCCACCATCACAACAACAACAACCTTCACCACCACCACCACGACAAAAAAACAACGACAACCTCAAACACCTTCACCGCCACCACCACCACCACAACAACAACAACAACAACCTTCACCACCACCACCACCACCACAACAACAAAAACAACAACAACAACAACCTCAAACACCTTCACCACCACCACAACAACAACAACAACAACCTTCACCATTGCTCTAGTCAGACTCCCACTAAACCAGTTGATGAAAAAATAAATCAGCTCTTCAACTTTGGAGGTGTACATCGCATGACATCAAGATGTCACATGTGGTGTTGGTGGTTTGTTTGTTTGTTTGTTTGTTTGCTTTTTTGTTTGTTTTTCTTTTTTTTTTTTAAAGTCATTTTAAAGATGTTTTTTTAAATCCCTTATAACTTCACCACCGGGTCTATCTTGGTCCGTTTGTCGGGCGGAAAAAACAAAAGTAAAAAATGACTCATTTTCCGTGATGTTATCGAGCTGAAATTCTGCACCTAGACTTGTGTCACCTAACAATGCATTGTATCAACATTTCAGATCGATCAAATGTACCGTAATAAAATTAATGCACTTTTAGTTTATCTCTATATAAATGTAAGGTAGCCGTCTGTTGTTGTTGACATTCACGTGTTTGCTGGAGTTCACTCCAGCCATGGGCGACCACACCCCCACCCGTCCCCTTTTTACACCAAGAGATTTCAGTCACGTTCAGTCTGTAAATGTTTGTTATTCGCGTGGTGCATATCATTTTGAATGTTATCAATACTTTTAGTTCTGTTTCATATATAAGGGATTTATAGTCAAAAACTTTCTTTTCACAGGTTGTTCTTATTTGTGCTTTCGCTCGATCACCTCTACGTACTCATCTCCTATGCGGGGCGCAGCAAAAGGAGACCAGTTGAAGCAAGCAGAAGAGATTAACACATCACGTGATTGCGTTGACCAATCAATCGTAGCACCCCTTGGCCACGATTATAATAAAACCTTTTTTTTAACAAAAATATTATTTAAAAAGTAAAAAGTCATAGCCATGCAGGTGATTTTATTAATTTTTTTTTAAAGACAAAAGAAAGAGGCGAAAACTAATCTAACACCTCGAACTGTCACGTGATTTTATCAGACGGTCATTTCTACTCCACAATTTTTGGGCTCAGATATAGGGCCCAAATATATATTTATGCCATGAAGATCTGTACCAATCGGACTCAAGTGACAGTCTGGGTCAAGGCTTGAACTTTTAAAAATGCACAACTGAGCTTCGCTGGACATTCAGAAATCGTAAACACGGACGTTAAAGCTGGTGCGCTGACCAGACCGTAGATACGAGCTCACAACTCCACCTCCCCCNACCCCCCCCCCCCCCCCCCCCCCCCCCCCCCAAGGACTCGCACGTATCTATCCCTACCAGTTATAAGCCTCGCAAGGGATGTAGACTTCTATGCCGTCAGAGAGAGGTCGACTAAGAACTTAATATGCCCCATGTCGGCCCATTATGACGTGACAAGTGTAAGGACTTCATTATTCTAAACCAGGATAACGCTGAATGCGGCTTGCTGTGCATATTATGCAACAGGGGCCGCATCTCACTAGGTCGCAGAGTCGTCACGTGTTACGTCACAGTGTTGGCCGCGATGACAGCTCGAAATGCTGCGTCGACGACTCCTCTTCCTTGTTCATCCACCGCAGCCATCGCACAGTATGACCGGAGACATATGCCTCTTCACACCACGAGAGAACTCTCCACCGCCAACAACGGGCGCGCTCGTCGGCTCCTCGATACGGATGCATTCCTTCTGACAAGTGTATAGCGAGAAGAAAAAGAATAAGAAAAAATTCGTCCCGTACATTCTTCCGGAACAATCTGCTTCACGCGGGGGATGCCCGAGCGTGAAACCGTTCCACCCTTGAACACGGAATGCCAGCCGAGATGTCCCACTTTCGCACTCGGGCGACGTCCAACGGTAATTATTGAGGACTTGTCACTCTCTCGATCACGGGCATTGTCACGGGCAGCATCTTAATGGCGCCTGCGTCGTCAAAAAACCAGCGTACACAAGAGCGGCATCTTTCGCGCGTCCCGCGGCCACGAGAGGGGTGACGTCTGCGGCACGGTTGAATACGAATTAACAGCTTAGATCGAGGCCTAACAAATACGAGAGCGAGGGCTGAACAAAAAAAAATGTACGTACCTATTTTGATTTTATTTCAATTTCTTAAGTCGGGGTGGGGTGGGTGGGGGCGGTGTATTGACGATTCGGGAGTAATCAGTGTCGCGTTGAAGGAGGGGAGGGAGCTAGGGGTGGGGGGAGGGAGGGCGTCGTGGTGAGATAAGTGCGTCCTGTCACATTTCATAAAGGCGTGATTTTTTTTACCTCTCACTTTGACACTTAGCCACGTCAGGAAACTTTGACGGCTATTTGAGCCACACTTAAGCATTTAATGTCTATTTTTTTTTTTTTTTTAGGTCTACGATTTTTGGCATTGACATTTCTAGAAATGTGGCATGCAGACTACTATTTTTTGTACCGGAATTTTCATTCATATTTAGATTTTTTTAAAAAGAAAATTTCCAAATAAAACCCAACATTTTGATGTTGAATTTAGAGCCACGAGAGGCTATTTAAATCTGAGGAACGTCCAATAAGAATGTTGGAAATTCGTTAACTTTAATGTACAACTTTTGAAATGATGGAAATTCGTTAACTTTAATGTACAACTTTTGAAATAATTGAAATTCGTTAACTTTAATGTACAGCTTTTGAAATAATGGAAATTCGTTAACTTTAATGTACAACTTTTGAAATGATGGAAATTCGTTAACTTTAATGTACAACTTTTGGAATTGTTTGAAAAGCGTTAACTTTAATGTACAACTTTTGGAATTGTTTGAAAAGCGTTAACTTTAATGTACAACTTTGAAACGTTGGAAATTCGTTAAATTTAATGTACAACTTTTGAAATGTTTGAAAATCGTTAACTTTAATGTACAACTTTTGAAATGATGGAAATTCGTTAACTTTAATGTACAACTTTTGAAATAATGGAAAATCGTTAACTTTAATGTACAACTTTTGGACATTCCCAACCGGATATATAGAAGAGTCCAGCAATAACATAAAATGTCGTATACAAAGAGCTGGTCAGTGTGAGGCGGGGCAGCACAGGCACAAAGTTTTCATGTACTTTTCGGGGAGTCACCTATTAGAAAAGCTCCCCTAGGTTCACCACTGTTAAGATCTCAATTTAAAGGTAATATGAACATCTACAAATTTTCGTACTTGTAAACAGGGGCGTCACTTTGGGGGTCCGGTGGGTGCGGGCCGCCCCAGGTGACACCATCAGGGGGGTGACACCAAAATGTAAAATAATGTATTTTCCCGTTATTTGGTACTGGAAAACTTGGAGGAGTTCTATAGGTTAAGTCGTGAGGGGGTGACACCATGAGCTACACAGCCCCGGGTGACATTATGAGCCACCGCCCCGGGTGACACCATGAGCTACCGCCCCTGGGTGACACCATGAGCTACCGCCCCGGGTGACACCATGAGCTACCGCCCCGGGTGACACCATGAGCTACCGCCCCCGGGTGACACTATGAGCTACCGTCCTGGGTGACACCATGAGCTACCGCCCTGGGTGACACCATGAGCTACCGCCCCGGGTGACACCATGAGCTACCGTCCGGGTGACACCATGAGCTACCGCCCCGGGTGACACCATGAGCTACCTCCCGGGTGACACCATGAGCTACCGCCCCGGGTGACACAATGAGCTACCGCCACGCTTAACACCATGAGCTACCGCCACGCTTAACACCATGAGCTACCGCCCCGGGTGACACCAACTCTAGTGACGCCACTGCTTGTAAACCAATCTCTGCGAATACATAAATGTATATAAAGTAACAGACAAAAAAACATGTAACAGAAATAAAGAACGGGCTAGTACATGTTAAAGGAAATTACTTCTGTCAATGTCAATTAGCGAGGGCATATAAATTGTGTTAAGGGCATTTAGTTTTTGGCAATTAATGTGGATATTTCTAATAGTCGATGTAGAGATGAACTTGGGGTGGCTGGATAGCGAAGGCAGTAGTGCGCTCGCCTCACAAGCTGAATTTTGATGAATGACTATTGCTAAAAAAAAAAAAAAAGTCATTCTGGAGAGGAGATGGGCGCCGCCAAGATCTACCAAGCTCGAGAAAGTTCTAATGGAAACATTAGAACCCACTACGACTACCAGACTATGGGACAGAAAAAGAAGGACTTTTAAAACAGTATAACAGAAAATTGATTTGCCTGTTTGAGAAAATAGATTAAGCGATAGACTTTGTTATTTAAAATAACAGATGTGGTAATAGACTTGGAAATGTATACCAATAAATTGATAATTGGACAGGCACTTCTAGCGATAGACTTAGTGATAGACATTGGAACTTCAAACAATAGATTGAGTGATAGACATTGGAACTTCAAACAATAGATTGAGTCATAGACATTGGAACTTCAAAAAATAGATTGAGTGATAGACATTGGCACTTCTAACAATAGATTGAGTGATAGACATTGGAACTTCTAGCAATAGATTGAGAAATAGACATTGGCACTTCAAACAATAGATTGAGTCATAGACATTGGAACTTCAAACAATAGATTGAGTGATAGACATTGGAACTTCGAACAATAGATTGAGTGATAGACATGGGCACTTCTAACAATAGATTGGGTGATAGACGTTGGCATTTCAAACAATAGATGATAGAAAAGAACTAACCCAAACTAAAGTTGCAAAATACTTAGGAGTCATAATAAATGAGAACTTATCTTGGAATCCCCATGTCAATGAAGTTATTAAAAAATCATACAAAACCTTAGGCTTTATAAAAAGAAACTTTTACAAATGTAACAAAGATATAAAACTAAAATGCTACCTCACCCTGGTGAGACCTATACTAGAATATGCATCTTCTGTATGGGACCCATCCACCAAAGAAAATATTGATAAGTTAGAACAAATCCAAAAAAGAGCTGCCCGATTCATTACTGGAGAATATTCAAAACTGACAAGATTAGTCAAGATACACCATTAGTTAAATCATTAAACCTTGAAACACTGGAGGATAGAAGAACCAAAAGTAAATTAGTAATTATACATAAGGCAATTAATTCTAATTTAGAAATACAACACAAAGATAACTTAATACAACCCTCAGATAGACATAAAGATAAAAACACCTTTCTTATTCCATATGCAAGAACAAACACATACAAGTTTTCTTTCTTTCCGTCCGGTATTCGGGCGTGGAATGGGTTGCCTGAAGAAACCAGGAAAGCCAAAACGTTATCATCATTTAAAACTCTAGCAAGAATACAGGACTAAACACAAATCATAGAAATACGTAGGACGCAATAATCTTCTGTACAGAAGGAGCGTCTGTAACATATAAGATAAGATAAGATAAGATAACAATAGATTGAGTGATAGACATTGGAACTTTAAACAATAGACTGGGTGATAGACATTGGGACTTCTAACAATAGATGATAGACATTGGCACTTCAAACAACAGATTGAGTGATAGACATTGGCACTTCAAACAATAGATTGAGTGATAGCCATTGGCACTTCAAACAATAGATTGAGTGATAGACATTTAGTCTTCAAACAATAGATTTGGGTACTTTAAATAGTAAATTACACAAAGATATGTAAAAATTTTTACGTGTTATACAATTGGTTTGTGCGCTTCAAGCAGTAGATTTGGCAGCAGACTTGAACATTCACGAGCGCATCTCGTCCTTCAACAATGGCCATTGCCACTGAACATCTAACATTGACATGTGACGAGTAAATGACATTTCGCCCACTCGAAGGAGTGAATGGGCGTCTTGGAGGAGGTAGAGTGGTCGCTACGTCACCACGAGGCCGTCCACGTGACCGGAAGTTGTACGACGAGCAGATCTTCAGCACGGCGGATGGCGAGGGCGGAGAAAGCAAGCCGCCGAGAGAAACAAGCTACAATGAGAGCTGCAAAACAATTTTTTTAATCACGTGATCAGGTAGGTGAAATAAAAACTTCGGCATTCAGCTGCTTCTCCATGGGCGAGGAAGGTGGTGGGGGGAGCTGGATTTCTGCAAAATCGTTAATAAAGTCATTAAAATAGTTTGTTTTCATGGTCAACTTTTATTGTTGTTTTTTGTTTTTCTGCCTTTCTATCTGCCCCAAACACACGTGTTACAGGGTGTGTGGCCATCAGATCATTCAACAACTCAAGTCTGTGATGACCCATACGCCGAAGCAGTTGTGTCTTGGCTCACATAATGTTGGCTCAAAACATAATGTTGGCTCAACACATAATGTTGGCTCAACACAAAATGTTGGCTCACATAATGTTGGCTCAACACAAAATGTTGGCTCACATAATGTTGGCTCAACACATAATGTTAGCTCACATAATGTTGGCTCAACACATAATGTTAGCTCACATAATGTTGGCTCAACACAGAATGTTGGCTCACATAATGTTAGCTCAACACATAATGTTGGCTCACATAATGTTGGCTCACATAATGTTGGCTCACATAATGTTGGCTCA
>MUZC01000037.1:287020-298089 GCA_002072015.1 Radix auricularia | reverse complement strand
CACATAATGTTGGCTCAACACATAATGTTGGCTCAACACATAATGTTGGCTCACATAATGTTGGCTCAACACATACTGTTGGCTCACATAATGTTGGCTCAACACATAATGTTGGCTCACATAATGTTGGCTAAACACATAATGTTGGCTCACATAATGTTGGCTCACATAATGTTGGCTCAACACAGACATGTTCCAATCTATTACCACTTTCGAAATCATTTTTTTTTAAATCAAATTTCTTTGGATGTTTCACGGTAAAAATCTTTGATATTAAAAAAAAATAAAATTCTAGAATAAAGTCGGGTTCTAACATAATCATATCTCCTCCCCCACCCACCCTCCACCCCCAAAACACCACAGTTTAATGCACTCATTGTTTACACCAAACTAAAAATAATCTAAAAATAAAACAGTAAGGAAACCATATTTGTATGTATCAACACAGCAATCACCAATTAATATTATAACTCGCCTTGTTCGTTTCTTTCCATAGGATTTAAATTTTTACTTCTTACCTAATCTAGAATGACGTGGGATGTGGTGGTCGAGAGGTAGCGCGATCGACTGTCATACCGATGGTCACGAGCTCGAATCCACGCAAAGGCGAGGATTTGTTGCCGGGGCCTGAGGAGTCCCCGAGTCACCCAGCTCTGAATGGGTACCTAACTAGACAATAGTTAGGCGGCTGGGGCAATGCGTGGAACCCCTATAGCCGTGGCCTGTGACCGCTGCATCACTTGCCAACAGATCATCTCTCATGGTCTGTGGACGCAATTATCTTCTGCATAGAAGGAGCGTCTGTATATCTAAGATAAGATAAGATAAGGTTCCCTTGCATTAAAAAGTCCGGCTTGGTTACCGCCACGTGTTTTCACGACAACGAAGTCTCTGACGCTGGTGATGTCTTCATGGTCTATTGACCGTTGACGCTGGTGATGTCTTCATGGTCTATTGAACGTTGACGCTGGTGATGTCTTCACGGTCTATTGAACGTTGACGCTGGTGATGTCTTCACGGTCTATTGAACGTTGTTTTTTTTTAAAAGATCCTTTATATTAACCTCCCCGTAGTCTCCTTACATAAATATTAACATTAAATTATTGATATGCTTCCTGTGTCCTTGTTTGTTTTTCTTTTCTTTTCTTTTCATTTTTTTTTTATCATATAATATGTTTTAATATTTATGTAAAGTAATTATTTCATGTTATTGTACCGATGAAGGCATGAGCCGAAACGTCTGCTGTTAATAGAATTAGTTCATAAATAAATCTTTAATTTATTGTCTTCTTACACGAATAGTTTGTGCACGTTGTTTTTTTTTTTATGTAGGAAGATACCATCGCAACGTTTAACGAATTTTTAAAATGTATAATAAATTCCCTCAGCATACGAAAAATGATTCCTGTGACAGTTTTTTAAAGACTTAAACGCAGCTTTTTTGTTCCACTTTTGTAAAACTAAACGTCCGCCGCCGCCTACTCGTGGAGACTCTCGTCCCCCACAGTGGACTCTAAAGACGAGCTTAGCGTCGAGTCCCTCACTCTCTTGACATCCTGGACACCGACCGAGTCCTTTCATTTCGGTAAAAGCCCTCCCGCATCAGGCTCGCACCGTTGTGACAATCTTCAATACCATTACTCGTCATAGATTATTCTCAAAGAAAAATAGGGCCCCGAAATAAATTGAAGGAAGGGGAAAAAAATGAAGGAACTGAAAGGATGGGAAGAACCAGAAAGAGTCTTGTTATAGTGAGGGTCCTAACCTATTGACAGCGAGGGCTCAAGAGTGGATTTTCCCCGAGCCGACGGACGAGGGTTTGAAATTGTCAAATAAGGAAAGGGGAAGGTGGGGGGGGGCGAGTATAAACAAGTAGAGATGAAGCTGAGATATTTGCCGGCACTTAGGTAATAAGGTCATAACAACTCGCGGACAGGGTTGTTTACCCTTGTCACGTCTAATGCTGTTAGTGTAATGCCGAGGATTGTGCGAGGGCGCTCACGGGAGAGCGAGGCAGGACACACGAGGTATCCGGGAGTTTCTTTAATTCTCCTGGCTGGCTGGGCGAGGGCCTAAATCTCAGTCCGAGTCTTATCCTTTGTTTACGTGTGTTTTATCCCCTCACTCCCGCCTCGCGATAATCCGCCCACGAGACGGGAGCATTTAGAGTGTATTGTCTGAGCCATTAGAGAAATGAGAATTTGTTTTTGTCTTGGGTTATTCGTGTATCAGTAAGGGCTGGGTATTGTCTGGTGGGAGAGAGGGTGGGTGGGTGGGTGGGTGGGTCGTCTTCTCTGAACGTCTTGATGTGGAGAACTGATGTGAAAAGTTGAATTTGTCAGGACAATGTAGATATGATGTTGATTGATTTCTTAACGCTAATTGTCCTTGCTCAAATTAAGTCCACCATACGCACCAAACACCACAAATTGTCTATGCTCAAAGTAAGTCCAGCATACACACCAAACACCACCCATTGTCCTTGCTCAAAGTAAGTCCAGCATACACACCAAACACCACAAATTGTCTATGTTCAAAGTAAGTCCAGCATACACACCAAACACCACCAATTGTCCTTGCTCAAAGTAAGTCCAGCATACACACCAAACACCACCCATTGTCCTTGCTCAAAGTAAGTCCAGCATGCACACCGAACACCACCAATTGTCTATGCTCAAATTAAGTCCAGCATACGCACCAAACACCACCAATTGTCTATGCTCAAATTAAGTCCAGCATACGCACCAAACACCGCCAATTGTCCATGCTCAAAGTAAAGCCAGCATACACACCAAACACCGCCAATTGTCTATGCTCAAAGTAAGTCCAGCATACACACCAAACACCATCAATTGTCAATGCTCAAAGTAAGTCCAGCATACACACCAAACACCTCCAATCGTCCATGCTCAATAAAGTACGTCCAGCATACACACCAAACACCGCCAATTGTCCTTGCTCAAAGTAAGTCCAGCATACACACCAAACACCACCAATCGTCCATGCTCAATAAAGTACGTCCAGCATGCACACCAAACACCGCCAATTGTCCATGCTCAAATTAAGTCCAGCATACGCACCAAACACCACCAATTGTCTATACTCAAATAAAGTCCAGCATACGCACCAAACATCGCCAATTGTCATTTCTAAAAGTAAGTCCAGCATACACACCGAACACCACCAATCGTCCATGCGCAATAAAGTACGTCCAGCATACACACCGAACACCACCAATCGTCCATGCTCAATAAAGTACGTCCAGCATACACACCGAACACGCCAATTGTCCATGCTCAAATTAAGTCCAGCATACGCACCAAACACCACCAATTGTCAATGCTCAATAAAGTACGTCCACCATACACACCAAACACCTCCAATCGTCCATGCTCAATAAAGTACGTCCAGCATACACACCAAACACCGCCAATTGTCCATGCTCAAAGTAAGTCCAGCATACACACCGAACACCGCCAATTGTCCATGCTCAAAGTAAGTCCAGCATACACACCAAACACCGCCAATTGTCCATGCTCAAAGTACGTCCACTATACACACCAAACACCGCCAATTGTCCATGCTCAAAGTAAGTCCAGCATACACACCAAACACCTCCAATTGTCCATGCTCAAAGTAAGTCCAGCATACACACCAAACACCGCCAATTGTCCATGCTCAAAGTAAGTCCAGCATACACACAGGAATCTGAATTTTTTTTAAAAAAAACTCACTTTAAATTCCACATGTAGTGAGATGTTTCTTAAATTTCATTTTTTTGTCTTCACATCCATTGTCTATATGACTTTACAAGACTGTTCCATAACTTTGGCGGAGTTGCTTCAAAAGACTGCACTCAAAGGGTCTTCTCTCTGTGTCCATATACACCTATCTCCCAATAAGCTGACGAGCACTTCAGAAATACCGCACAGCAAATTTCTTAAAATATGGCACAAAACATGAATACTGTGTCACTTTCCACACGGACCAAAGAACTTTAAAGGGAACATTGATCCACACTGGGAACTTTGAGACGAAACATTGATCAACACTGGGAACTTTGAGAGGGAACATTGATCAACACTGGGAACTTTGAGAGGGAACATTGATCCACACTGAGAACTTTGAGAGGGAACATTGATCCACACTGGGAACTTTGAGAGGGAACATTGATCCACACGTAGAATTTTGAGAGGGAACATTGATCCAAACGAAGAATGAATTTTGAGAGGGAACATTGATCCACACGAATAATTTTGAGAGGGAACATTGATCCACATTGGCAACTTTGAAAGGGAACATTGATCCACACTGGGAACTTTGAGAGGGAACATTGATCCTCTCTGAGAATTTTGAGAGGGAACATTGATCGACACTGAGAACTTTGAGAGGGAACATTGATCCACACTGGGAACTTTGAGAGGGAACATTGATCCACACTGGGAACTTAGAGAGGGAACATTGATCCACACTGAGAACTTTGAGAGGGAACATTGATCCACACTGAGAACTTTGAAAGGGAACATTGATCCACACTGGGAACTTTGAGAGGGAACATTGATCCACACTGTGAACTTTGAGAGGGAACATTGATCCACACTGAGAACATTGAGAGGGAACATTGATCCACACTGGGAACTTTGAGAGGGAACACTGATCCATAATGGGAACTTTGAGAGGGAACATTGATCCACACAAAAATTTTGAGAAGGAACATTGATCCACACTGAGAACTTTGAGAGGGAACATTGATCGACACTGAGAACTTTGAGAGGGAACATTGATCTACACTGAGAACTTTGAGAGGGAACATTGATCCACACTGGGAACTTTAAGAGGGAACATTGAACCATACTGAGAACTTTGAGATGGAACATTGATCCACACTGGGGACTTTTAGAGGGAACATTGATCCACAATGAGAACTTTGAGAGGGAACATTGATCCACACTGGGAATTTTGAGAGGGAACATTGATCCACACTGGGAACATTGATCCACACGAAGAATTTTGAGAGGGAACATTGATCCACACTGGGAACTTTGAGAGGGAACATTGATCCACACTGAGAACTTTGAGAGGGAACATTGATCCACACTGGAAACTTTGAGAAGGAACATTGATCCACACTGGGAACTTTGAGAGGGAACATTGATCCACACTGGAAACTTTGAGAAGGAACATTGATCCACACTGGGAACTTGAGAGTTGGGAGGTGAAGAAGAGCCCAGCCTATTTCTGGATACGCGTTTTAAATTAGTTTATTCTAATTATCCTGTAACGGACTATTAAAAAATGGTAACTACAAATTTGACGAGACTTCTGGTTGTATGTCTTAAAAACTAAATAAAAATTCCACGAAAAATGAAGTGATTTTTGACATATTTGGAATTTTAAAAAAAAAATTTATTTCACAAATTATTATTTTTTAAAATTATGGACATTTACTGTTTTGAGATGTATATCTATGATGTTTGTGTGATTTTTTTTAGCGCATTTTCGAGAAGTCGAATGCGCTATTGCACCCGTTTTGTCCGTCCGTCCGTCCGTCTGTCATCACCCTAGATCTCAGCATCCATAAGTCCTAGACCCATGATGTATATATGTTTTTTGTATGTCCTGACCTGCCATTTGTGCATCAACACTCAGTTACTCGATCCGTTAAAAAACCCCGTTAAAACTACCAAAAACATTGCGAATCGAGAGATAACACTGGCGCAGGCAACGGCCGCCATTGCCGGAAGTCTTAGTATTATCAAAAGTATTGGTTTTTTTTTTGTTGACGTCATTAGAATATGTGTAAAAGTTTAGAGAGTTTTACGTCATCATTTGTGGTGACTTCAATCAAGATCTTAGCGGCCCAGGAGCAGAAATTGAAAACTTTTTCGAAACAAGCTTCAACATTCAACTACTTTCACCAAGATTGGCAACTACGATCTATCAAACAACAATTGACGGAGTATTTGGGCGATTAGCTGATTACAATTTAGAATGTTTCATTTATGAGTCCTATTTCAGTGACCACAAACCACTTGTAGTTAGATTAAAGAGAAAATAAAAAAATTTAAAATGTAAAGAAATGACTTTTAAATAATTTTTTTTCAGGTATATTCATTACACAAGAAAATTCATAAAAATATGTCTAAAATCTAAACACAATTACTGATAACTACATAATGCTGATATCTAACATAAGTACTGATACATAATACGAAAATGCGCTAACACGTCCTGAATTCCAAAAGGGACCAGGCTTAACATGATTTTTTTTTCATTAATGCTTCTGTGATATATCTATGAGCTCCAGGGATGTTTCACTTGATAAATTTCATTTTCAGTTAAGTTCCCGTGATATATTCCGGTAATTTTCCTTTATGTGATTCGTTTGCCTGGTCAGTTGTGTTTTGTACGTTTTAAAGTTTACCGTGACGTTCATGTTTTTATTCAACTGTACTTTTTTTTTTTTATTACAATGAAGCTTGTGACGCTTATCTTGCAGCTAAATCGTATCTGAAGTCAGGAACACGGTTCCACGATAAAACAAACAAGAATTCTTATTTCCGGTGTCCCCGTAGATAATCTTTATCATTCTTTGATACTCATGCTCTTCCTTTGATGCTTTCATGATCTTCCTTTGATACTTTCATGATCTTCCTTTGATACGTTCATGATCTTCCTTTGATACGTTCATGCTCTTCCTTTGAAACTTTCATGATCTTCCTTTGATACTTTCATAATCTTCCTTTGATACTTTCATAATCTTCCTTGATACTTTCATGATCATGATCTTCCTTTGATACTTTCATGATCATGATCTTCCTTTGATACTTTCATAATCTTCCTTTGATACTTTCATAATCTTCCTTTGATACTTTCATGATCATGATCTTCCTTTGATACCTTCATGCTCTTTGTTTGATACTTTCATGATCTTCCTTTGATACTTTCATGATCATGATCATCCTTTGATACTTTCATAATCTTCCTTTGATACTTTCATAATCTTCGTTTGATACTTTCATGATCATGATATTCCTTTGATACTTTCATGATCTTTGTTTGATACTTTCATGATCTTCCTTTGATACTTTCATGATCATGATCTTTGTTTGATACTTTCATGATCTTCCTTTGATACTTTCATAATCTTCCTTTAATACTCGCATGATCTTCCTTTGATACTTTCATGATCTTCTTTTAATAATCTCATGATCTTCCTTTGATACTTTCATAATCTTTCCTTGGTACGTTCATGATCTTCCTTTGATACTTTCATGAACTTCCTTTAATAATCTCATGATCTTCCTTTGATACTTTCATAATCTTCCCTTGGTACGTTCATGGTCTTCCTTTGATACTTTCATAATCTTCCTTTAATACTCTCATGATCTTCCTTTGATACTTTCATAATCTTCCCTTGGTACGTTCATGGTCTTCCTTTGATACTTTCACGTTCTTCCTTTGATACTTTCACGTTCTTCCTTTGATACTTTCACGTTCTTCCTTTGATACTTTCACGTCCTTTGATACTTTCACGTTCTTCCTTTGATACTTTCACGTTCTTCCTTTGATACTTTCACGTTCTTCCTTTGATAGTTTCAAGATCTTCCTTGGCAATATTTCAATGGAATGTGTATTTTCTAGTCGCCCTTATTCATTTAGTCACATTGAATATCCCGCTCTGTTGACAAAGTCATAACACCTTAATCCACGGCTTATTCCTGCTAGTCGTGGCACCACGTGTCTATCTCAGTGGCGTCACTAGGGGTGCGTTGGCGGTGGGCTGCACCGGGTGACACTATCACAAGGGGTGACATCAGAATGTAAAATTCTGTATTTACCCGTTATTTGGCATTGGAAGACTCGGGGGAGTTCTATGGGGTAAGTCGTGAGGGGGTGACACCATAAGCTACCGCCCCAGTTGACACCGACCCTAGTGACGCCTCTGGTCTATCTTACTCTTTCAATTGACCCTCCTCTTTGCCAGGTTTTGAAAAACTGTGCGCGAGTACATTTTAATATTTAAAAAAAAAAAGCTGCAATTTTCATTACTGGAGAAGATTCACTCAATGACAAGAGAACAACGATTAAATACCACGCGAAACCTAAAAACACTAGAGTTCACTAGATGCTTGAGGGTAGAGGCCGTTCATACATGACTTCACGCGCCTAGAGCAAGAGAGGTGGGTCACGCATTTGTGATGATGGGGAGGGGCTGTTTAAGAAATGTGACGTCACATCACAAACCTGCTAATTGCATTTAAAGCGCTGTGAGCCCAGTTCCTTACCCGTTTATAGCGCTATACAAACTATCAATCTTTTGTTGTTATTATTATTAATTTTCAATTGGAAAATACGGCTTCGGGGGAGGGGTGGGTGTCAAAATTTTCTGACGTCATATTAGAGGGGATTTAAGTTTTTTTATGACAAGCGTGACGTTGGAGGAGGGGGTGAAAATCGTCCAAAATCGCATGACGCCATTTGTGGATGGCCGAAAAGAAAGAAAAAAAAACAAAAAAAAGAACAAAGTAGTAAAAATTACATGAGGCACTAGACTAAATCCTAACCTGGAGATAAAACACAGCTTCAATCTAATGCAAGACTCCGATGGACACAGGGATGAGACAATTTTCTTGTTCCTCATTGCAAGAACAAAGAAACACACATCATCATCATCATCATCATCAGTGGCCCTTCAACCCATGTAGGGCCCTGGACTGCTCCACCAAATCCTTCCATTCGGATCGATCGATGGCTTTCTTTCTCCATGCTCGAACCCCCAGCTGGTGTAGGTCCATTTCCACGTCATCGATCCACCTCAGTCTTGGGCGACCAGTGAGTCGTCTGCCCCCTTGTTTAATCTCTGTATATAATTTTTGCTGCTCTATATTCTGGCACTCTTTCAACATGCCCTGTCCAGCGTAGTCTTCCCTTTTTAATGCTTGTGACCTTAGGTGGGTCTTTGTACAGATGGCAAACCAAAGAAACGCACACATATTCTTCTTCTACCCGTCATGCATTAAATTAAGACGTGGAATGGGTTGCCTGAAAAATCCAGTAAAACAAAC
This sequence comes from Radix auricularia, assembly GCA_002072015.1. Classification (NCBI taxonomy): domain Eukaryota; kingdom Metazoa; phylum Mollusca; class Gastropoda; family Lymnaeidae; genus Radix; species Radix auricularia. The sequence goes on along the minus strand of MUZC01000037.1, from coordinate 289,021 downwards.
GCACTAACAACATTAAAAACTCAAATAGAAATGAAAAACTATATATGTGCCGCGGATAAGTGAAGGACGCAGTAATCTGTATTGAAATAGCGTCTGAGAAATTTACCTCCAGAACTCGCATTTGCACTTTTGTCATTATCAGGCATCTCTCCACCTCCTCCCCCGTTTTAATAGTTACCATCGTGTTAATAGGTACACGGGATTTTCACTTTTAAGGGGGCAGGGTGGGTGTGTGTTTGTGGGGGGGGGGGGGGTGCCCTCGACCTCGTTACAAATGATGAAACAAAATATTAGCGCCGAGAAGAAGAAACCCCATCCAATAGTCCACCATCAGAGTCCCTAAGTGCGGGCACTGGGTTTCTGTAAGTGCTAACACTCAGAGGCGTATCCAAGCGAGGATTATATGTCATGCCCGCCCTTTGGTACACGTGTTGGCACACGCATGCGCATACGCAAAGGTGAAGATTTGATTGATTAAGTATTGCATGACCCTTTCATGTTAGTCTATATAACAAAATTTTCAAAGGCGGATCCCAAATTTACTATTTATTGTAATGTTTTTTCTTTGTGTTAAAAAAATCACTTCGTTTTGCTCCTGGTTTTGTAAGAAACTAACTCCAGAATTTCTTAAGCTTGCGTCGGGCCGACCGAAAACTCAATCCTTACGCCTGTGCTTGTAATACATTTTTCTGTAAACGCTCTATCTAAATATATATTTTTTGCACTCGTGAGCGGCTCGGGTTCTAGAATCCCGCGAGAGGCAAAGGGTACAAAACTCGAGCTCAAGTGCGAGGGGCTCTCATAAGCTCTCGGGCCTCCACTTCACCGGAGCTAAACAATTGTTCTCCCTGCACCCCGTGTCTTCGTGACCAGACAGCTTGGGAACTCGCGCCCCCCGGGCGTAGCTTGAGAATCACACAATGTACCCCCCTCCACCTCACCTCTCCTTCGATCCCACCCCTTGTGTGAATTGTGAGTATTGTTTACATCATTTGTGGAAAGTTTAGAGGCTGCTGACCACTGTAGGAGTAAACGCAGGAGTCTTCTGTTGGCTAATGGCTCCACATGACGTCACAGTGGCAGCATGCCTTGAACCCTCCAGGTATTTATTGACTCTTTGAAGCTCGAGGGTTGGGATGTTCTAGGAAATAAGCTGCACTCGTTAACATATCGGCAACTCCTAAAGATACTCGCTCAGCTGTCGTGTAAGATAAATTGGGGCGATGTAAAATTTATATTAAGCAGTTTATAAATCGATAAATATTTTGAATACGAGCAAATCACAAACATGATAGGATTTTTTTTTCTTTTCTTTTTTCTGTTAATTAAAGGAAACGAGGTGCGCCCCGTGGCGTAGCATACGCCGCAGATTTACTCAGGGATAGTGAACAGAAAGAGGGGAAAGAACCGACACAAACTACAGCACTAGGAAATCAAAACAACGCTAGTAATCGTCGATGGGGTGAATCACCGACGCATTGTTGGTCTCGAGGCATTCGAACTGCGAATTCTACCTGCCCACCTCGCTTTAACACCCTAGCGTGTCAGCCATAATCTGTGATTGGCCGACCCTAATCAGCCATGTTCTCAAAACAAAAGGGGGGTGGGGGAGAACGGGCAAAAACACATGTTTACATTTTTTAAACAAAAGATTTCGCTGGGCTTAAACACAAGACCTTCCGCTTGCAAGGCGGGCGTGATAACTACTACACTACGAATCACATGTTAATCTGTTAAGGAACAACGTAAGTGAACGCAAGAACCATTGTTTGTTTTCGAGAAATTTCTCTCTCTCCACCACCTCCGCCTGCCAACCATAAACTGATTGGTCGACCCCGGCGAGGGTCATTCGTCATGCTTGTTACCATGTACTCGCTATAGCTTTGGTGAATTAATTTATCTATAGAAGAAGATAAAGAAATAAAATAATGAAATAAAAATTTGGAAATAAATCTGCTCCATTACACAGAAATGGTCGAACAGGTTAGGGGGTGGGGGTGG
>MUZC01000037.1:264675-277175 GCA_002072015.1 Radix auricularia | reverse complement strand
GAAGGGAGATTGGTGGTGTATTGGTTGTGGAAGGCACAGAAGAAGTGTGATAAATGAGAGAGGGGCGGGAGTCAGTTAGTCTTTAAAAAAAAACAATAATTAAGCACTATAAAACTATGGCCCTCGCCGTTGTCTCGGCTATTGGATGAATCACGCCCTTGTGGATATTTCATACGCGAGAAAGAGACAACACGAGTCACCACGAGGATTCGTAGGGTCGCATTTGTTTTGTAATAGCTGCAACAAATGGTAAGCTTGCGGGAAACGTTATCAAATGTAAATAGTGGCCATCCCTTGACCGACTGTTTGTTGCTTAGATAATCTTGTAGTTTTATAAATAACCGCAATCAGTAAGCATGAATCCACCCAAAGTCAGAGAGGTGCTCGTTTTATTGTTACGGATCCAAACTACGATTTTTTCTTTTTTAATTATCTCCAAGAGTTTGTTTAATAGGTGAATCGTGATGAAGAAACGTTTTTAGTAGTTGTTTTTATGTCTAAGATCCCCAAGTGACTATATTACGGTAATTGCCCTTGATTGCCCCCCGATTGCCCCTAAGCGGTTATGGGCACGCCAGGAACAATAAGCGAAACGTGGAGCAGGCCCCGCCGAGGTACGGCGACATTTTGAGACAAACCCCGCGAGGCAGGGCCCGGATGATGGAGAGGCGTGCGAGATTGGAGCCGTCAGCAGAGGAACCTGGTCGTTGATAGAAGGGGGTCTCAAAACCTCTTGGGGTCTAGGCCCCTCCGTCGATATTTTTTTGTTTTGTTTTGTTTTTGTGTTCTCACAAAGAGTATTAAGTTAATGTCTTGACAAATTTATATGGTACAAGCTGTTAAAAAAAAGAGGGGGGGGGTATATGTGTGTTGAATGAAGTCCATGGCACGAAATGTCTTGTTTGGACTGGGGCAAGATTGAAAGATGCCATCAAAACCAGGAAGACATGTAATTGGAACCAGTCTTTGTTAAGAATGAAGGTCCCCCCTCCCCCGACTTCTAAGTTTTTTTCAATATGTCATTTTTTAAAAGTAGTTCTTTGAAGTTTTAAAATGACTTCAGGATTTAAACAAGCCAAACAAAGCAGACGAGCGGAGTTTGTATAACATAAATATAAATGTAAATAAATAAATAAATAAATAAATAAATATATANATACTAGAGGCAAGTACCCGGCTTTTCACGGGTTTTAAATAAATTTTTCTGTAGAACCGTACATAATTCTTTTCGCAAATTAGCGTTAGGAGAGTGTACTTAACAACTTCCCTAAGTTTCATTCTTCTACCTACATGGGAACAGTAGAATGGGTGATTTTCAGTATTTATATAATGTGTAGTAGTAAAAAAAACACGTACATTTGGGCCCCGGCTACCAGTAATTGATAATTAAACTATTTTTAGCGCATTTTCGAGATGTCGAAATCGCTATTGCCCCCGTTTTGTCCGTCTGTCTGTCATCACCATGATCACAGGATCCATAAGTCCTAGACCCATGATGTATATATGTTTTTTGTATGTCCTGACCTGCCATTGGTGCATCAACACTCAGTTACTCGATCCGTTAAAAAACCCCGTTAAAACTACCAAAAAACTTTGCGAATCGAGAGTTAACACTGGCACAAGGAACGGGCGCCATTGCCGGAAGTCGAATACATAGTTTTTCAAGCATTCAAGAGTGGTGTGAAATCGTGCAAAAGAATTAATTAGTGTTTTTTTTAGTTGACGTCATTAAAATATGTGTAAAAGTTTAGAGATTTTTACTTCATCATTTGTGGTGACTTGTAGTTAGATTAAAGAGAAAATAAAAAATTATAAAATGTAAAGAAATGACTTTTAAATAAATTTTTTTCAGGTATATTCATTACACAAGAAAATTCATAAATATATGTCTAAAATCTAAACACAATTAGTGATAACTACATAATGCTGATATCTAACATAAGTACTGATACACAATACGAAAATGCGCTAACACGTCCTGAGTCCAAAAAGGGACCAGGCTTAACATGATTTTTTCACCTGTTACCACTGCAGGCGTGTACTCAACAATTTCCTCAAATTTCATGCCTCCACCTCATCAGAAATAGGAGAATTAGTAATTTTCAATTTTTATATAGCCCATCTAAGTAGAATACGTTTTTGGGCCCCCAGCCCCACATGAGCAGGAAATTTAAACGAAATCTACTTAAGAAACTTCATTATGTAAAATCGTATACGTGTACTAAATTTCACAATATTTCTTTGTCTGAATTTTGTTAATATAGCTCATTTAAGAAAAAAATTACATTTTGGCCCCCGGCACCCCAAGAAAAAGAAAGCCATTATTGCAAGGAGAGTCTGCTCAATAATTTCCAAACGTTTCATGTTTTTACCGACACGGTAAATTGGAGAATTAGTGATGAGTTTGTTTCTAATATAAGAAAAAACAACATTTGGGCCCCCGGCCCTCCGTGAGTGAGAGGTTTAAAATTCTTTCTCGCAAAAAATCTTCGGGGTAGCGTACTTAACAACTTGCCAAAGTTTCATTCTTCTACCTACACGGGTATAGGAGAATTGGTGATTTTCAATTTTTATATAGCTCATATAGGGGAAAAAAAAATTTGGGCCCCTGGACCCCAGAGAGTGATAATAGAAATATATTTTTGCCTGTGATAATTTCGGAAATGTACTAAACAATATCCTAAAATTTCATGCTTCTGCCTACTCGGGAAATAGGAGAATTAGTTATTTTCAATTTTATATACCTCAAATAACAGGATGTGGGGGTGGGAACTTTTTGGGCCCCCCGGCCCCCATGAGTGGGAATTTATGGAACGATTGCCATTATTGTCGGGAGAGTATGCTCAAGAATTTCCAAAAGTTTCATGGTTTTACCTACACGGTAAATTTGAGAATAAGTGATGAATGAGTTTTTAATATAAGAAAAAACAAAATTTGGGCCCCCTGCCCCTAATGAGTGGGAATTTAACATTCTTTTTTGCAAATTAGCGTTAGGAGAGTGTACTTAACAATTTCCCAAAGTTTCATTCTTTTACCTACACGGGAAATAGTCGAATGGGGGATTTTCAGTATTTATATAGCGTATATTAGTAAAAAAAAAAAAAAAACTACATTTGGGCCCCCGGCTCCTCATGAGTGGGAAGTTTAAAATTCTTTCTCGCAAAATATTGTCGGGGTAGCGTACTTAACAACTTTCCAAAGTTTCATACTTCTACCTATCAGTAAAATAGGATAAATAGTGATTTTCAGTTTTTATATACAGTTCACATAAGGGAAAAAACTACATTTGGGCCCCCAGCCCCCAGAAAGCGGTAATTTAAAAATATTTTTGCCTTTTACCATTGCAGAAGTGTATTAAACAATTTCCTAAAATTTCATGCCTCTGCCTCCTCGAGAAATAGAAAAATTGTTGCTTTTCATTTTTTATATAGCTCAAATAAGGAAAAAAAAACGTTTTTGGGCCCCCGGCGCCCATGAGTGTGAATTTATGGAACGAAACCTATTTAAGAACCTTCCCCATATGATTGTGTGTACGTTTACTAAATTTGACTTGACTGGGTTGTCTGGACCTTGAGTTATTAGGGAACAGACAGACAGACAGACAGACAGACAGACAGACAGACAGACAGACAGACAGACAGACAACAAATGCGTCTTATATATATATATATATTAGGGCTGCGGAAATTACCGATTAATTTCTCGATTAATCGGTAAATTATTTTATCGATTAACATTAATTTAATCGATAAAATAGTGATTAAAATAAAAGAAATTAAAAACAAAAAATCGATTTATTAGTATTAATGACAGTTTTTATTATTTTTTTACGTACAAACTTCTCCGTTAAAAAAAGGGATGAAAGGTGTGCACTTTAATTTTAAAATAACCTGTTTTATAAGGACAATGATATTTAAAAAAAACATTGTTTTTAATTATCTAACAATAAGAAAATTTGAATTCATACATTTTATATTGAACTACTTATATTTAAAATATATGTCCTAAAAATATTATATCTTTTAAGTTAAATTAAATTAAATTAAATACTTAAGTTATGGGCATTTTAAAAAATGCCATAAAAAGGTACAAAATGTGAAGGAAAACAACCTAGTGAAAAAAGTGATTATGAGGTCTTAGAAAAAAAATCATAACTTTTGAACCACTTGGGATAAAAAGATTATTTTTATCTTTTTGTTAATCATCAAACAATTTCTATATGGCTGTATTACTTTTATATTTTAAAATTATTTAGAAATTTTCATTCAAGTACCTAAACTTTAATACGTTATTTAACTTATTTTAATTTACTATGTTTTAAAAATAACTTAATAAAAATATATATTTTTATTACTTCCCTTGAAATTTTCAGTTTAATGACGTCATCCATCTTTATTTCTAGACCTAACAAAATTATCGATTAATTAATCAGTAATTTTTCAAAAGTTAACGATTAAATTTATTTTAATCGATAACAGCCCTAATATATATATATATATATATATATTTGAATTTTCAAAACTCTGTTTGTAGTACCGTCATTGTTTCCCTCCGACTAGGTTCAAGTAGGATGGAAAGAATACTCAACGTGATGGCTGGAAATGAATGACGTCAGGAATAAAGGGACGAAATAAATAAAATAAATATTTTGAAATAGTTCATGTTATTGGCCGGGGCTTTAGAAATAAGCTTCTGGATTTTTAAAAAAAAATAGATTTTTAAAATAGTATTGATCCGTAAATAAAACTCGATTACACTTCTGAAGTTAAAATGTAAGCATTATGGGTAAGCCCTTAATCAAGAAATTCATTCGTTCACATCAACGTTCGTCGTCTAAATTCACATGGGTGTGCATTTGATGTGAAGCCTACGTTTCAAGCGCACGCCTGTGTACCCAGTGCACAAGACTGCAGAACGCTGCGCAATGAGACTAGTTCTTTTATATGGGTGTGGGTGATTTCTCAATACACGTTTTAACCTATTTCAAAGACAAGTTTCTATTGATTTGACTAACACATTAGCTATAGATATTCCGGCACACTACTCCAAGTACCTCAAGAGTATTCGAATATGTTACTGCGGTATTCTGTCCGAGCAATTCCAAGTACATTAACAGTTTCCCAAACAGACTATGGTGTGTCCTATCAAACCGACTTCAAATGCCTCAACAGTATGCGAATACGAAACTGGAGTACTGTTTAAGCTCCAAAGTCATAATTAAAATGTAACTCAAAGTAACACACAGACAAACGCACTCGCAAGACTAAAAGTCGACGCATACCATACCCCCCTTCCTCCCCGACTTGCGTGACAACCAAAGGGTTGCCCTAGCCGCGTAATGGAGTGAAAATTGCCCTCTTTTTTGGTGTGTCCGCAAGATGAGGGTGGGGGGGTACTCCACGACCTGGTGGTTCGGGGACGAGGGTGCCTGGTCATTAAGTTGTCTGCCAGAGCTGTGGCGTGGGGGATGAGCTCGTTTTCAAACAATATCCTGCCGAGCCGGCTTCGAGTGCACGAACCGGTCTGGGGAGACTAGCCCTCAGCGTGAGCTCGGAACTGACGGATCCGACTATTTAATGGTGGAAGTGAGCTTTAAATACGCTCGTTGTTGGTGGCGGTGCAAAGAGGGGTGAGGTAGGGGCTGTCAACCTCCTTAATCCTACGGGCATTAACGGCTATCATGAAACGGTACGACTGTGCCATCTTAGACTAGATTGTGCCATCCTAGACTAGACTGTGCCATCCTAAACTAGACTGTGCCATCCTAGACTAGACCGGGCCATCCTAGACTAGACCGTGCCATCCTAGACTAGACCGTGCCATCTTAGACTAGACCGTGCCATCCTAGCCTAGACTGTGCCATCCTAGACTAGACCGTGCCATCCTAGACTAGACCGTGCCATCCTAGACTAGACCGTGCCATCCTAGACTAGACCGTGCCATCCTAGACTAGACCCTGCCATCCTAGACTAGACCGTGCCATCCTAGACTAGACCGTGCCATCCTAGACTAGACCGTGCCATCCTAGACTAGACCGTGCCATCCGTGCCATCCTAGACTAGACCGTGCCATCCTAGACTAGACCGTGCCATCCTAGACTAGACCGTGCCATCCTAGACTAGACTGTGCCATCCTAGACTAGACTGTGTTATCTCAGACTAGACTGTGCCATCCTAGACTAGACCGTGCCATCCTAGACTAGACCGTGCCATCCTAGACTAGACCGTGCCATCATACGTGCAGTCATTAGCTAGCGTGTGCACACAAATATTTCATGAAGAGCCCATCGATTGTTTTTTTTTTTAACATACTAATAATTTAATGGCGACGGTCCGTGCTACTCGAGGGCTCGTGGTTTGGCCCCGAGGGCTCCTCAACATGTCAGCGTGGGTTAAACACACCCCGTCTCGGAGTGGTAGCAGATACCCCATTAGACTTCTCCCATCCACCAGGCGGCGCCTCGACAGAACGGAAGTCTACAACCAGACGCGATAATATCCAAGAGAGAGGCGAAAACGTCAACGTGGGGACCGGCGCCATAATTAAACGGAAATGACGTCATGGGGGAAAATAACAGTGACGCCCCCGACCCTCCCTCCCCCCCTCTCTTCGGTCACCCTCCTTTCCTCCTGTCGCCGCCTAAGGCAAAACTGACATCGAACCAAAGCGTAGAGATAATCAGACCTGAGATTTAACCGTTGTTTAATGAGGGGGGAAGGGGGGCACCGGGACATTACTCTAACAGGATTAGGGATATTTTTATCTCCCTTTCGTGTTTCAGTTTTTTTTGTTGTTGTTGTTTTCTCCCCTTTTTCATTATTATCCCCCCTTTAGAGCTTTAATGAAGAATACACTCGAAGACTTGTGTGTCCCGGCCATGTGATGGCTCCAGTGTGTCGCCAGGCTCCTAAGAGCTGACCTGTTGGGTTTTCTTTGGTGCTTGAATCGAGGAATTCTTGTGATGAGCTCACCAGACAGACTTAAGTCTGTCGTAGATGGAGGTCTGCGGGACCGACCCGGTTTCTGAAACTTTTTGTTTTTTTGTTTTAAAAGAACGAAAGTTTGTTTCGCTTCTTTTGAAGTTAACAGCACCGATGATGATAGTTTTAGCAGAAGAAGGTCAAGTATTGGTGCCTACTCTATTCCTTGCCCCCCCTCCTCCACTCCTCTCCCCACCCCTTTGCTTTTCAATAACCAAAATTTTCATCTGGCAGTGAAATTTCTGGTGTAGGGTCAGAAAGTTTATTAGTAATAAAAACACTAAGTTTAATTTTTTTTTTAATTTTTGTATTATTATTATTATTATTATTATTATTATTATTATTATTATTATTATTATTATTATTATTATTATTATTATTATTTTAACTTTAAGCGGTTTTTTATTGTATCTTATTTATTTATTTTTTAAATAACAAAAGACAGGTTAGGCTACGTATTCTTTGTTTTTTTTATTAGGTTAAGGTTTGATGGGTTAGAGTTTTATAGTTTACGACTTAGTTTACGGTTTATAATAAGGTGTAAGCGTTAGGCTTACGGGTTAAAGTATAAATTTACCATAATTGGCTGATAACATTTCATTTACTTCGTAGTCCAATGATAATATTTTAAAATTGATTTTGATTTTTAAAAAAAACAAAAAAAGAAACAAACAAACAACAGAAAAAAAACGCATTTGGAGTTAGGTTTTTTAGGCTATGGCCAGTGTTAGGATTGTGGTTAGTGCTAGGGTTGTGGTTAGTGTTAGGATTATGGTTAGTGTTTGGGTTATGTTTAGTGTAAGGGTAAGGGTTGGTTTTAGGGCTATGGCTAGTGTTAAGGTTATATTTAGTGTTAGGATTATGGTTAGTGTTAGGATTATTGTTAGTGTTAGGGTAAGCGTTATAGGAAGATATAGGCATAGGGATTTTGGTATCATTTGTTCACCGCTTTGTGAGATCAAAAATTATGATAATGAATTTATTTAATTGCAAAAGATTTTCTGCATAGATTCTCGTTTTTCTTAAGAGTTCCGAAGTGAATTAACAAGTTAATGATTAGAGCTAGAGATGTGGTTAGAGTTATGATTAGTGGTATGGTTAGAGTTATGGTTAGTGGTATGGTTAGAGTTATGGTTAGTGATATGGTTAGTGTTATGGTTAGTGGTATGGTTAGAGTTATGGTTAGTGGTATTGTTAGAGTTATGGTTAGTGGTATTGTTAGAGTTATGGTTAGTGGTATGGTTAGAGTTATGGTTAGTGATATGGTTAGAAATTTGTTTAGTGATATGGTTAGATTTATGGTTAGTGGTATGGTTAGATTTATGGTTAGTGATATGGTTAGAGTTATGGTTAGTGATATGGTTAGTGTTATGGTTAGTGGTATGGTTAGAGTTATGGTTAGTGGTATGGTTAGAGTTATGGTTAGTGGTATGGTTAGAGTTATGGTTAGTGGTATGGTTAGAGTTATGGTTAGTGTTATGGTTAGTGGTATGGTTAGAGTTATGGTTAGTGGTATCGTTAGAGTTATGGTTAGTGGTATGGTTAGAGTTATGATTAGATCTGTATTTAGAGTTATGGCTAGTGTTATGGTTAGTGGTATGAGAATTTTCTCAAAATGCGAAAGGCTAAATAAAGAAACAATAAGCAACTGTTGTTTCATATTCAGAAAATGTTCAGTTTTTTTTTTATATTGAATGATCACCCCAGCCCAGGGGATGGGTTAGTGGCAGTGTGCGTGTTGTTGGTGGGTGTTAGGGCGTGTTGTTGGTGGGTGTTAAGGCGTGTTGTTTGTGGGTGTTAGGGCGTGTTGTTGGTGGGTGCTGGGGCGTGTTGTTGGTGGGTGCTAAGGCGTGTTGTTGATGGGTGCTAGGGCGTGTTGTTGGGGGGTGTTAGTGCGTGTTGTTGGTGGGTGTTAGGACGTGTTGTTGGTGGGTGTTAGGGCATGTTGTTGGTGGGTGCTAGGGCGTGTTGTTGGTGGGTGCTAGGGCGTGTTGTTGGTGGGTGCTAGGGCGTGTTGTTGGTGGGTGCTAGGGCGTGTTGTTGGTGAGGGTTCCAGCAACATAAATATTTAGTCCGTGACATATTTTTTCCTCCTGTTGCTGTTGCTACTGTAATAACAGCATCACCGACCGCGCAGCGAGACACGATTAGTATTTTCATTGACTTGACGTTACCGTCCACGAAGGTGTAAAACATACCCCGGTGGGGGACTGACTTCACGAGCACCCAGTGCACTGACGATACCACAGTCATCCCCCTCCATAGCCCGAGCCTGCACCGAGTGCCGCTTTGAGTTTCGTTTCGATGTGGAAGCTCCACCCTCGAAAGTTTCTACGGAGAGAGAAAAATACACATAGCTTTTATGACATTTCAGGTATTAAGTTCATTTTACACAACTTAAATTGAGAGATTTGAAGAGTTGGGGGGGGGGAAGGAGATAAGGGGGAAGGGGATTATTTATTTTGAGTCCCGTTCAGGGGAGATTATTTTTACAAAGTTGGACTTAAACTCATCTATTTTATGACCTCTTTAAGTGTCGCCAGAGTCAGGCTCCGAATAATGTCCAGAGGCGGAGCCATTAAGAAGACGATGCAGGCGCCCAGAAGTCGACATGGGGTGCACCAAATTAAAATTGGGTTAGGGGGAGGCTATCATTTAGTTTGTTGTTAAATTGAAGGTTTTGTTACAATGGATTCTAGTAAATGAAAGATTTAGGCATAGGCAAACTAGGCAGCCGCCTAGGTCAGGGCCGGCTTTAGGCATAGGTAAACTAGGCAGCCGTCTAGGCCCTCCGATTAGTCTCATCATTAGCGGAGACCTCGAGCAAGAATCTTTCCATATTTATGTATTTATTTTTACCTTATCTTATATGTTACAGACGCTCCTTCTGTACATAAGATTATTGAGTCCTACGTATTTCTATGGTTTGTGTTTAGTCCTGTATTCTTACTAGAGTTTTAAATGATGATAAAGTGTTGGCTTTCCTGGTTTCTTCACGTAACCCATTCCACGCCCGAATACCGGACGGAAAGAAAGAAAACTTGTATGTGTTTGTTCTTGCATATGGAATAAGAAAGGTGTTTTTATCTTTATGTCTATTTGAGGGTTGTATTAAGTTATCTTTGTGTTGTATTTCTAAATTAGAATTAATTGCCTTATGTATAATTACTAATTTACTCTTGGTTCTTCTATCCTCCAGTGTTTCAAGGTTTAATGATTTAACTAATGGTGTTACTCTTGTCAGTTTTGAATATTCTCCAGTAATGAATCTGGCAGCTCTTTTTTGGATTTGTTCTAACTTATCAATATTTTCTTTGGTGGATGGGTCCCATACAGGAGATGCATATTCTAGTATAGGTCTCACCAGGGTGAGGTAGCATTTTAGTTTTATATCTTTGTTACATTTGTAAAAGTTTCTTTTTATAAAGCCTATGGTTTTGTTTGATTTTTTAATAACTTCATTGACATGGGGGTTCCAAGATAGTTTCTCATTTATTATGACTCCTAANAGTTGACATTTTTCTGGGTGAAAGGACATACTCCAGTTAGTTTCCCATTTTATTAATTCATCTAAGTCTTTTTGTAAAATTTTGCTATCTTGTTCTGACTTGATTGTTCTATAGATTATACAATCATCAGCAAATAACCTAACTTTAGTTCCTGTTGAGATATTGTTGGGTAAGTCATTTATATAAATTAAAAATAGTAAGGGACCTAGGACAGTTCCTTGTGGAACTCCTGAGTTAACCTTTATTGGTGTAGATTTAGATCCATTAATTATTACAGTTTGCTCCCTACCCAATAGGAAATCTTGGATCCAGTGATGTAAGGGACCTGAGATTCCAAAGTATTTAAGTTTTTTAAGTAAACTAAGGTGGTGAACGTTGTCAAATGCTTTTGAGAAGTCTAATAATATTGTATCTATTTGATCATTATTATCTAAGCCTTTTGATAGATCATCTATTAGATCTATCAATTGTGTTTCACATGATCTGTTCTTCCTAAAGTCATGTTGGTGTGGGCATAGGGCATTATATTTGTCAAGGTGGTTAACTATTCTGCTATATATTATGTGTTCTAGTAATTTACAGGTGATACTAGTAAGTGATACAGGTCTGTAATTACCAGGGTCGGACTTATCACCTTTCTTAAAGAGTGGCGTTACATTGGCTAATTTCCAATCCTTTGCTACTTTACCCTGGTTTAGAGAGGCTTGACAGAGAACTACAAGGATTGGGGACAGTTCATTGCTTAATTCTTTTAATAACCTGGCAGGTAATTCATCTGGGCCAGTAGCTTTGTTTATTTTTAAGTTTTTTAGGAGTGAATGTATACCTATCTCATCTACAGCTATGTTACCTATTTCTTCCATTTTATTTAAATTTATTGAAATTTCCTTGTCGCCTGAGGCAGAAAATGATGATGCAAAATATTTGTTAAGGATATTAGCTTTAGTCTCATTATCATTAGAGTAAATTACCACTTTGCAAACGCTTTACGCTAAAATTAGCACGACTTCTTGCTTTCAAGGCTTAGTTTCTAAACCGCTCGACATGGAGTAAAAATGAAAGCACCTACAAGTAGAATGACCACAAAACTACTATAATGTGTAAGCATTTTTGTAATACTACGCGAGGTTAGAGTGTAAAAGCAATATTAGCTGACCCAGCAAGCTACCGCCTGAGAAAAACTTTTTTGCGTATTTTTTTTCAAAGGAAACACTTTGACGTCATAGGAAACACATAACCAAAATCACTAAATAATCATTTTTTAATTAAGGGAGTCTAACAAATAACACTGGAGATTGTCAGGTTTCGTTGTCTAGGGTTCTGGTCCAAGGCTCACACACCAACAACTGTTGTACAGTAATTGAACTCAAGTCCCTTTTTACAGCAATCTTTATTTACATGAGTCCCCACATGTCACCTATGTACAACTCTCCCGCTACCAAATCTCCATGTCTCTTAGTTACAACATAGGCCCGCCGTACAGTCCAGCCGGCCAACACGGCAAACCTAAAGCTCGGGTACTCCTCGTGTTCACCGTCACCCGGCGACTTGTGTCCGTACCTCTCCTACAGCCGAGACACACCCGAGTTATATACCGTGGGCCTGGACAGACCTTGCATGGACTGCTCCCCGCACCCCACGTGAATCTTGTTCACAAACATCACAACATGAGCTTGTGACCGGGCAAAATACAACTTTCACAAACAGTGATTCTCATACCCCTGACAGAGATGTCAATAATAATGCAAAAACTTTTATTAAAGAAATTAGAGCCCAAATAACTTAGTTCTGTATGATATGTACATTTAAATAAAGGCACACAGAACCAAAGAACAAAATAGTAGACTTACAATATCAGTATAAGCTTTTTTTTTACAAAATAAACTTTAGGTAGATAAAATACGTTTAGAAATAAAATAACATAACATAAAATATAACATAATCTACAGTCACTGGTCAGGGCAGCAAACAGTGTAAACAAAAGTGTCCTGTTTTAAGGATGCACAATTTT